>CAUYRH010050995.1:0-22874 GCA_963574655.1 Perodicticus potto | reverse complement strand
AGTTGATCTACTCTGATTACTCATATTGCCAGAGTTTTTCCATTGATTCCACCCCATGATTATTTTTCACCATTTCCTCTGGCCGTCCTCAGAGTTGGGGAGGCGTCTCTCCAAGATTGAACCCTGGCGGGATCACTCTATTCTTGGAAGATATTTGTAGGCAGTGACCTTGTGTAGCTCCTCTGGGGCTGCCCCAGCCAGGGATTTGTGGCTGTGGGAGCAGCTCTGGAGAGTGGCACATCCAGATCAAGCAGAGGGTGTGGGATGGTGCACACGGTTCTGGGAGTTCCCAGCACCTGGTGGCCTTTGCAAAGGGAGCCCGCACCTCCAGCAGTCTCTGGCTGGGAGGAGGGCTCCAGAGGGAGGGCATGGGTTGCACGGCCTCCTGAGTCCCTTGCCTGATGGATGGGGCCAGTGTGAAGGCAGAGAGTGTAGGGGAGGACATGGGTTGTGCAGCTCCTGGAGTTCCTGGCCCAGGCAGGCAGGTGGAGGCCCGGCAGGTTCCTGGCTGAGTCCCTGGCTGAGGTGGGTTGGGCCAAGTCCCAGCGGGGTGCCAATCAGGGCTTCATGGGGGTCCTGGTGGAGTTCCTGGCCTCTGTGGGCAGCGGGCCGAGGCCCAGTGGGGCATGGATTGGAGTCAGGTGGGGTTCCCAGCAGAGTCTCTGGCCACTGCAGGCAGTGGGCCTGGCTGGACGGAGCACAGATCTCGGCCACACAGGAGTCCAGGCAGAGTTCCTGGCCACTGCTGGCAGTGGGCCAAGGCCCAGCGGGACCCCAATTAGGGATGCGAGGGGGTCCCTGCAGAGTTCCTGGCAGTTGTGGGCAGTGGGCTTGGGGCACAGAATGGGGCTGGGCGGTGATCCCGGCAGAGTCCCTGGCTGTGGCGGGCAGCAGGCCAAGGCTGGGCAGAGCACAGATGGGCCTGCGTGGGAGTCCCGGCAGAGTTCCTTGCTGCTGCTGGCGGAGGGCTAAGGCCTGTGAGGTGCCAATTGTGGGACGTGGGGGTCTCAGCGGAGTTCCTGGCCACTGCAGGTGGCGGGCCAAGGTCCTGTGGGGCATGGATCAGAGCCACGTGGGGGTTCCGACCTGGCTGGGGTGGAGTGGAGCCCCACAGTTCCAAGCAGAGTCCCTGGCCTGGTGACTGGTGGGGGCTCGGTGGGGCCCCAGAGTCTCTTACCTAGCGGGCTGCCTGGTCCAGTGGATAGGGAGGGTGGGCACTGCTCAAGTCCTCCTCCCTCAGTTTCAGCAGAGGGCACAGAAAAGGAGGCTTCTGGTGTATCAGGTAAGAGGGGAAAGGTGCCCTGGAAGTTCAGAAGGGTGTAAAACTTTAGTTCAGTTTTTCTGTCTGAAGCTTGGTTTCTTGGAGTCGCAGCTTGCCTCAGCAGAGGTGAACTGCAGTTATTATTTCTCTCTCTTAGCTGGGCTCCCAGTCTTCAGCTCAATTGGGCAGTTTCTGGTGGTTATCTTTCCTTTTAGACAGGAACCTCTGTCGGAAGCTGCTTCCAGTCGGCCATCTTGCCCCTCCCCTCCAAGTTTTTAGAATTTTATGCAAATATAATAACATGACATCTGTGAATGGGGAAAGTTTTACTCCATCCTTTCTAATTTCAATGTCATTTATTTCTTTTTCTTGTCTAGTTGCTGTAGCTAAAACCTCTGATAGATGTGGCAAGAGTGAACATCTTTCTCTTCATTACTCATCTTAGAGAAAGATAATTTAGTTGTTCACTATTGAATATAATATTGGTTTATTAGTTATGAATTTTTCATAAATGACCTGTATTATGTTGAGGAAATTTTCTTCTAATTCTAATTTGTTGAAAATTTTTACTCATAAAACTCTGTTAAACTTTTGCAAATGCTTTTGCAGAAATTATTGAAATGTTCATTTGATTTTTATCCTTTCCTAAACACTGTTATCTTAGATTATTTAAGAGTTTATCAAATTTATTTACCTTTTTGAAAAACCAACTCTTAGTTTTATTGACTTTTTCTATTTTTATGTTTTTTTATTTCATTTACATATACTGTAAACTTTCTAATTTTCTTCATCATTGCATAACATATGAAACTCACTGGTAAAAGTAAAATATATTTAAATATGGCATCAATTACCACTATAATTATCTTGATTAACTCACTTTTAACTCAGTATAAAAGTTAAAAGAAAAAATATTAGAAATAAGTATAACTAAAAACATTTATAAAGATATACAATGTGACTAGATGTAAACTGTCACAATAATAATGTAAACAACGGTGTGAGGAGAAGTTAAACTGTTGCGTTTCTGTATGTGATTGAATTTAAGTTATTAGTCTGCTTGAAATAATGTGTTACAAATATAAGACATTTTATGTAAGCTCCAAGGTAACCACACACAAAAAATTATCAATAGAAGTGACTTACAAGAACAAGAGAAAAGAATCAATGCAGATCAATGTATAAACTAACAAAACATAAAAAAGACAGTGATGGAAAAAAAAACATAGCAAAGAACTACAAGACTAGTGGGAAAGAACTCACAATATGACAATGGTAATCCATCTTTGTCAATAATTACTTTAAATGTTAATGGATTAAACTACTTAATCAAGAGACATAGAATGGATAAATGAATTTTTTTTTAAAGACCCAAATATATGGTCCCCAGATGGCCAAGAGAATTATTTTCAAGGTTACCATGGTGATATTCAGCAAGGAGGTATGTAGCATTTTTTTAGGATGAGCTAGTAAGTGTATATGTCTGACCTCATATACATGTATGTATGTTTGTGTGTGCATGTGTGTATGTACATCATTCAGCCTCAAAAAGAAGAAAATCTTGCTGTTTGTAACAACAAAGATATACCTGGAGGACGTTATGCTAACAGAAATAAGCCAGACACAGAAAGAAAAATACATGATCTCATTTATATGTGAAATCTAAAACAAAGTCAAACTCATAATAACAGACAGTAGAATGGTGGTTAGCAGGGAATAGGGGAAATAAAAAAGGGAATATATTGGTCAAAAGGTAGAAACTTTCTGTTATAAGGTAAGTACCAAAGACATAATGTACAGAATGGAGATGATGTCTAATAATAATGTATTATACACTTGAAATTTTCTGAGTAGAGGTTTCAAATAGTCTAACCACCAAAATAAAAATGGTAACTATGCTATACAATGTATATGTTAATTACCTTGATTGTAATCATTTGACAATGTACACATTGATTAAAATATCATGTACACACTTTAAATGTATAATAAATATGTATAATATTTATTTATCAAACCTACCTCAATCCATATGAAGTAAAACTCATTATGAAAAATAAAATACACAGAGAATGACCAAAGTAAATTCTTTTCAATCAATAGTTATTTCAAAAATAAATAGATTAAACTACTCATAGAGGAGTTAAACGTCTTGATAACTAAATGGATAAAAAACAAACAGAGATGACCCAACTGTGTACTATCTATAAGACACTCACTTTAGATTTAAGTGTACACATAGGTTGAAAGTGAAGGTATGGAAAAAGATATTCCATGTAAATAGCAACAAAAAGAGAACAAAAGTGGCTATCATTATATCAGATAAAATAGACTTTAAGTCAAAAGCTGTCATGAGAGACAAAAAACGTATAGCATTTATAAATATACATTCACCAAACATTAGAGCACATCATTATGCAAAGGCAACATTACACAACTGAAGGGAAAATCCCACTTTCAATGAAGGACAAAATATTCAGAAAGATTAATAAGGAAACAGAGGACTTAAATAATGCAATAGACCTAATGGACCTAACAAACATGTACAGAACATTCCACCCAATAGCAGAAGAATATATATGCAGCACATGGAGATCTCTTCAGGATAAATCACATATTAGGACACAAAGCAAGTCTTAACAAATTTAAGAAGATTGAAGTCATACCAAATATCTTTTATGACCACAATGGAATGAAAGTAGAAATTGATAATAGTAGAAAAACTGAAAAATTCACAAATAAGTGGGAATTAAACAACATACTCTTGAGAAACAATTGAATCAAAGAAGAAATTAAAAAGAAAATTAGAATATACTTTAAGACAAATGAAATTTAAACACACCATACCAAAATTTATTGGATGTAGCAAAAACAGTACTAAGAGCAGAGTTCATAGCAATAAACACTTGCATTTAAAGAATAGAAAGATCTCAGATAGACACCTAGTTTTACAACTCAAGGAGGGAGAAAAAGAAGAAGAAACTAATCCACAACTAAACTCTTGCTGGGAAATTTCTCCCACTGCAGGGAAGTTCGTGGATCAAAATCAGAACAGACTCACTAAATGGATTGATGTCTTGGTGATGTAAACACCAAGGCCATTTTTTCTTTTTTATTTCTTTTTTTTTTTTAATTTTTTCCTCTATAAGCCTCTAAATAATAATAGGTATCCACCATGGTCTTTGATTCACATTAGAAATGTGAGTCTAGATTACATATGTACTGTGTTCCAGGGACAAAATTTTATCAGAAAAACTAGAGATTTCTTTGTGTTTTCTAAGTTTTGTTCTTTGTAGACAGACACTGTGATTCTTTGTGTGATTTTGTGGGCTCTTCACAAATATGGAACAAGTAAGAGGTAGGGAAGACTGTTAACTTAACTTTGAACACACCAGTGTCACACACTGTTCATTACATCATCTTTCCTGGTATTCTCTGTTGGAAAATATGGATGAACTTGATACTGGATGCAAAACAGAATCATTAATAAACTGAGAAGCGACAATATTAATTGTAAAATTTAATTTAATTAACGGACCATTCTAAACTCATTTCAGAGTTTCCTGGGGACAAGGGATTCTTATCTGAGCTCCTTACCTCTAATGAAGAAGGACTTAATGAAAAGAAAAAACAAGATTTTCCTCCAGAAAGCCATGGGTCTTCAGCCTCTAAAAGAACAAGTGGAGTCCTACTTGATCTTAACTGTCAGATTCAAAATGAACAATGTCAGGGAGATCCAGTATTTCCCTTTGTTCACTTTGTCCACAAAAAGGGGGCTTTTATTTCATTCTCCAGAAGAAGAAAATATTAGCATGAATAATTTCAGCTCCCCTCTGAGCTCTTATATTTTATTTTCTCATACTAAGAGTCCAAGACACTCTATATATTAGAAGAAATCCTTAATTTGGGTTAAACTGGAGTCAGATTTGTGATTTCTCCTTTTTTTTCACCTCCAGACATCTGGGTCTAAGGTAAGGGCATTGGACTCTGTTTGCTTACCTTATGTACCCAACCAGGAAGAGTCTTGCTATCTCCTTCAGAAGAGAAGCAGTGGCCCTATTTTGGTTTCAGTGACACCTCCTGTATTTTATGACTACAAGTATAAACTGGAAGCACATTAGTCAGAAAGATACCTGTGACTTTTGCTTTCACTCTGTTAGAACTCAAGAGAGAAGGAGGAGGGTGTATTAATCACTTCACCCTACTTCAACAAACACAATTCTATAATTCAAGCTTTCAGATATTCTAAATAAAAATGGGCACATGGTAGTATCTTAATCTGGGTACATATCCCCATAGGTCAAGTTTATCTTCTGTGAAGACTCAGAGGAAGAGCAAGGGAAGACATAAGAAGGAACTGCTGGAAGGGAAGGGGATGGATCAGGAAACTTTGTTTTTAAAGAGGGTAGTGCTGTCTCCCCCTGGCTGGGCCAGCCCTGGAGGGAGGTATATGGGCTGCCTATAGAACTAATTGAATTTCACAACTTGTCTCACATTCCTGCTGACACAAAGTGCCTTGCAAGGAGGAAGGCATCACAGGAGACCAAGGCTGGGCACTGCTGTGAGTCTGTGTGTATACGACTCCTGGCTCAAAATAGCTTTCCTGTTATCACCCCAGCTGAGAGCCCCACAGGCTAGGGGGGAATGAGCGTGCCACCTCTAAGATGTGGGCTGTTCCTCTGCTCTGTGAGGAAGCCCCAGACCTGCGGACCTGCGGCAGCCCTTCCTTTCTCAGAGACCTTGAAGCCTCACCTGTAAAGCAGGTATTTCGACAGTGTGAGTTTTGAATTCCATTCAGCTGTGATACCAGAGTCGTCTAATGTTCTGAGAATCAACTCAAGCCCTTCTTTACATCAGCACCTAATTCCCATGAATGTACAGGCTCTGTAGACACTTAGGGCCTAAGCATCCTGCCTCACTTTTCACTTAGATATTAGCCAAGGGCAAGAACACAGCTCTGCACCAGGCACCCTACACGTCTTCACATAGGTTACCATATGCAAAATATTATAAGGGAGGAATGATGAGTCTCATTTTTCTGAAAAGAGATAACTTCTCAAAGAATTAGGGGACTTAACTAATGCCAATGAATTTTTAAGAAAAATCCGGAATTTAAATTTAAATACAAAGTGTCCCAAAATCTCCCCTAAAGTCACCAAACTTACAGGGAAAATGGGAAATCATGGCTAAATCTACCTTTATTTACAAAATATTCATTATAACACTGGATACCTCTTTGTAACATTTTGTAATGAATATTTTGTAAATAAAGGTACTTTTAGCTACAATTTCACATTTTTCCTCATATGGAGACTTTAGGGGCACCTGTAAGGTGTTTCCTTAAAGGCAGGTGTTTCGACAGAACTGTTCTACTCGCAGAAAACCCTACGTGCTCCTGTGACCACTCCTTATCCCACTGCACTGCCCTTTGCAGTACCTGCCATAGCGGTCATTTCTACATACACGTTTATTAATGAAAGGCTGTCTAAATGAATGTATGATTTATTGGGTTAACTATATTAAAGCATTTGATCAGTGAGAAGCATTATTGCTAACAACATTTTTTGGTAACAAATTCTGACTTCTTCGAATTATATTTCTAAGAATACTGCACCTTCATTTATTTGTGTATTCACGCATTCAAAAAACGGGACCTCCATGATGCCAGGCACAATGTCAGGGGTTGGTTCAAAGAACAAAATAGTCTCATCATACATAGCATATGCTGTCTTATGGGAGGACAGCCGAAATGAAATGAATTAGTATGTGCTGTGAGGGAAAGTTTGCCTGGGAACTGGAAATGAGTCCTGGGCAGTCGGGGTATGTTCTCCTGCATGCTTGGCAATTCCACTGAGACTTGCAGGATTATGCAGATGTTCACCAGGTAAGGGAAGGTGAGCGAGATCACTCCCATATACACAGCTTGCACAGAAGCGCTTTGGCTGGAAGGACTGTGATCCGCCACTGGAACAGAGAGAAGGCTTCAGAGGCTCTAAGGAGCCTGACAGAGTGCAGATGCCCAAAGCTCACCGAAGACAAAGATGGCTTCATGATACTCATACCTGCAAACCTTCTTGCACTAAGACTGATTTGGACCTTCCTCAAGCATTCTTTCTCTGGGGAGCTTCTTCTTTTAAAGGCCAATCACTCTATACATGGTCTGAAGCTCACTCCCACCATCCTCAAGAACTGAACATTTTTGTAGTTTTTCTTAAGTTTAGCCTCACCGACATCCCTTTCCCTATACCCTAATATATCCCACCTAAACAGAGAAGAAAAGAAATTCTACCACTGCCCTCATTCCACTAATATCTATCTACCAAGCCACTTTTCTCTCTTCTATTCTTATAGCTAAAATTTATTATAAAGTTGTCTTCATAAGCAATTTCTCGTTTCCTATTCTCTCTCTTCTTCTTCTCTTCGTATGTGTGTTTGTCTCAACACACACATTTTTAAATTGGGAAATATGACACACATTTAGAAAGAGATACCAACTAATTAATTACTAGCAGGACAAAAATAAAACATGCAATGTCTGTTAAGCCCTCCAAGGCTCTCCCCCGTCCTTCCTAGTTATTCTCTCTCCACTCCAAAGCTAATTACCATTCTTATATAATTTCTTACTTTGCTTTATAGTTTGACTTCTTCTGTACATATTCTTAAGTGCTATGTTTTAGCTTTTCTGGTGTTGTTTGATGTTTTAAATTTATATAAACAGAGCCATCCAGCATGGAATTTTATTTAGCTTCTTTCTATCAATGTCATGTTTGCAAAAGTCACCCACACTATTACACAAAGCTACACTTTATACATTTTTTCTGATGAAAAGTCTTCCATTATAAACATATACCTCTTTCTCCATTCCACACTGTTTCTGTTGAGCATTGGACTGTTTTCAGCTTAGAGTTCTTACGAATAATGCTGCTATGAACATTCTTGCACAGTCTATTGGCTCCTACTGACATTCGTTTTAGAAGTAGCTCAGTGTAAAAGTGAGGAATCATAGACTTTATACATCTTCAAGTTTAATAGATAATGAAAGTGTTTTTCAAACTATTTACACTAACTTACATTATGAGTAGCAGTGTGCAGAGTGTCTGTTTTTCATATCATATTTTCCAGCACCTAGGATCATCAGTCTCCTTCCCTTTTCTCTTAGCCATTCTGATGGGTAGAATGTTGTACTATATGAGATTTAAAATTTCATTTCACTGACTTGCTATCCTAAGATTGTGGGTTGTTGTTTTCTTTTTAATACATTTCTTGCCTGCTGGACAAACACTTTGGTGAAGTGCTTCTTCAGATCTCTTGTGCATTTTTCTATTGACTAGTCTATTTTTGTTGGAGATAGTTATGCATTCTGTATATGAGTTTAGGATTTATTGTAAGGGTTGAAAATATATGCTCCCACTCTGTAGCTCACTTTTTTTCCTTTCCTAATATTGTCTTTTATGAACAAAAGTGTTTAATTTTAATGTAGTGCCGTTTTAAAAATATTTTCCTTTTAACTTAAAGATATTTATGTCTTCTTTTAAACAGCTTTTCCTATTCCAAGGTTAGAAGCATATTTTTACATATTATCTTATGGGAGCTTTATTGCTTTATAACTAATACATAGATTTACAGCTTCCATTGTGTTAGGTACAGGATAGGGGTCAGAATTTCCTAGTCATTCATTTGAATACTCAATTGACTCAGCACCCTTTATTAAAAAGTCCTATCTTTTTCTACAGTTCTGTATTTCTTCTTTTGCTTAAAACCCATTCATGAGGAGGCATAAAACTGTGTTGTTTATTATTTCTTTGGTTTACTTGTATATCTTAATAATAATACCACATGGCATTGTATATGAGATCAGATGATTAAATTCATGACCTTCTCCTAGAACACATGCTACATACCTTACTACTGAATATCACTATGGTCACCTTCAAAGTACTGACACCAGAGCTTAGACCATCCTTCACAGCAATTTTAGAACCCTTTTTCTGGAATAACCATCAGAGCTGCTTTACAAGGTCTAACAATTAAGCTTGTGAACTCATCCTAGAACAAGTGTTTTGAAGGGTGGCCTATGTGCTGGCATCCGTGCAGAGTGGAGTACTTCAAAGGTGACTGCAGGGATACCCAGCAATGAGGTGTGTAGCACTTTTTCTAGATGAGTTAGTGAACTTAATTGTACAACCTTGTATGACATTTGGGGCAAGATTCTTTATAGAGAAGCTTTATTATATCAAGACAATTGTCTTCTACTCTTAGTTTTTAAGACATCTAAGATGAATATATATTAAATTTATCAACATTTTTGTATCTTTTGTAATGATCATATAATTTTTCTACCTTGTTCTATTAGTGTAGTAAATTAGATTAGTTTTTTTCCTAATGTTTATATCACCCGAAATTAACTCAACGTACTCATCAAGCTTGTACTTTTTAGATAAATTACAAGCTATATTTTTAAAAATGTGTTAGGTCTCTACCTCTTTCTTCCAAAGTGAAATCATTTATTTCTCATATTTGTCAGATTGTGGTATTTAGGTTATTTTAGACACACATAATAATAATCTTTGTGTTCCTCTTTTGATGAACAATTTTGTTTTATTCTAAATCTCAGAGAGCAATCTTCAACCTTTACCATTGTTTCTGCCTAAAAAATGGTAGAATTCTCTAAGGACCTGTCCATGTGGATAAGCACATTTTTAATAATTAGAAGACTCATGATTTTCTTCTTTAGTTAATTTTAGCATTTTATTTTTCTAGGTATTTTTAAATTTAAGCCTATGATGTCAAATTTATAATAAATACTCATATAATCTCATTTTTCTATTTAGTAACTTTACCATCTCTATTGCTACTTCTTTTCATTCCTAAAAGTCTATATTTGAGTCCTTTTCCTTGATTTTAAACAATTTTATTTGTCTTTTCAAAATTGTTCTAAAGAACAATTTTTATTCATTTATTTATTTATTTTTTCAGTTTTGGCCAGGGCCGGGTTTGAACCCTCCTGGTATATGGGACTGGTGCCCTACTCCTTGAGCCACAGGCACTACCCTCAAAGAACAACTTTTAACATTTAACCCCTTCCCTGAACATTTTCCATTTTACTTATTTTCACTTGTATGAATTCCATCTCTAAGATTCATGAGTGTCATTTTTGTAAAGTAAATTATTCTAATTTCCTAAAATGGATGATTTGGTCACTAATTTTTCAGGTTTTTTTATAATAAGGTTATACATTTCTCTTTAATATGTGTCTAGTTATATTCCAAATAGTTTGATATATAGTAGTTTCCTTATCATTCAGTTCTAATATTTTCTAACTATAATTGATATATATTTTGAAACATATCATTTATAATTTTGTTTCTTAATTTTTCAGACAAATGAGAATTTCCTAGCTATCTTTTTCTTATTGAATTTCTAGCTTAATATCTCTGTGGTCAATGAGCCTGGTCTGTAGAATTTCAACCCTTTGACATTTTTTGAGATTTCCTTTATGACCCAGCATGTGATCAATGTTGGTAACTGTTCCATGTGTGCTTGAAAATAATGTTTATTCTGTATTTGTGTTCTGGGTATTGCCTATTTTGTCAAATTTGCTGATCATTTTGTTCAAATCTTTCTGTATTTACTGATTATTTAGTCTGCTTATTTTATCAGTTGCTGAGCGAGAAGCATTAAAATTTTCAAATATGCTTTGAATTAGTCCATTTCTCTATTTCTGTCAGTCTTACATTAAATTAAAAGCTCTTATGTTAGAAGCATATATGTTAGAATTGATAATTGAGCTTTCAGCATTATGAAATGTCTCTTTTTAATTATCTCTAGATCTGACTACTCCCTTCAACTCTAGACTCAAATATCCAACTTTTCACTCAGTAGCTCCACTTGACCCAAAGCTGCACATGTTGGGATGGATGTGGAGAGAAGGGAACACTTCTATACTGCTGGTGGAATTGCAAACTAATACAGCCTATTCAGAAAGAAGTATGGAAGATCCTCAAAGAGCTAAAAGTAAACCTTCCATTTGATCCTACAATCCTACTACAATGACTCTACCCAGGAGAAAAAAAAAATCATTTTACCATAAAACATTTGCACTGGAATGTTTATTGCTGTTCAATTCACAATTGGAAAGATGTGGACTAGACCTGAGTGGCCATCAACCCATGAATGTATTAATAAGCTGTGATATTTATATACCATGGAATACTGTACAGCCATAAAAAGGGTGATGGCTCTATATCTTTTGTATTAACCTGGATGGAATTAAAGAGCATTCTCTCCATTAAAATATCACAAGAATGAAAAAGCAAGTATCTGATGTACTCAATACTAATATAAAACCAATAAACAACTAAAAGCTCACATAATAGAAAAACACAATTGAATTCAAGCAGGAAGAGGGTATAGAAGGAGGAAAGAGAGGAAGCAAGAGGGGAATTAATGTGCTCTCACCTAATGGGTGCAATGCAAGGGTGTACAGAACTCCCCCTGAGTGAAGAGCTCAACTATAACTTAGACTTTACTTAAGTAAATAAAAACAATGTAACCTATTCATTGACACACTCATATTAATCTGAAATTTAAAAAATATAGCTCCACTTGATGGTCTAATGAGCTTTTAAAATATTACATATCTGAAACAGAAGTCCTAATTTTTCCCTCTTAAACTCACCCTTCTTCTAGATTTCCTTTTTAAATAAATAGCACTACCAGTCCTCCAGTTACTCCAACCATAAATGTAGAAATACATCATGATTTCCCCATTTCCCTCAAGCTTTCAAGTCTTTGTACCATGGCTTGCAAAACTGTACACTACCGGATCTTCATGTCTCTTACCTGTTTCACATAATTCTCCTTTTTGTGCACTATACTCTAGCACTTTGCTTCTTTCAACTCTTCATGGTCTTTTCCAACACAGAGTGAGGAAATACTCTTGCACATATTCTTCCATATACCTGGACTTCTCTTACCCCTATTTTTCAAGTGCATTATTCTTTTTCATTGAAGGAAAGTTTTCAGGATGGACTTTATTGTTCGCTTATTTCCTTAAACTCTACTTTTCTTGTTTGCTCCTATTATTGTCCTTATACCTTGCAATTACATTATGTCTTTTCTTTTGTTTTTGCTTATTTCCTTTAGTAGAAAATAGCTTATTAAAAGGAGGAATTGTGCTTGCTTTGCTCTTTTCTATATCTCCAGTGGCTTGCATAGTGCTTAGTACAGGGCAAGCTGTCCACGGATGTCTGTTAAGAGAACGAACCAATGACTACTTCAAGGTCCTTTAAAAACTTTGAGTTTTATTCTAATAGTGAGGAAGATTTTTAAAGGGACAAAATTGAGGAAAATTTGACATGATCTTTTCTTGTATTGTAAATATTGTTCTGGCTGATGTGTGAAGAATGTTTCAGATGAAAGCAAGAATGGACACACGAAGGCCAGTTGACGTAGGACCAGATGCCCATTCAATCTTATCTTATTGGTATAAAATAGTTAAGGTGGAGAAAAACTTTGGGTTCAGGGAGAAATAGGTGTGAGGAATTACAATAACATTTCTTTTTGCAACTGAATGTTTATGCCATTTCCTGAGTTAGGAAACTCAGGAAAACTGGACAAGACAGCTTATTAGCAGAGTTAACTATGAGTTTAAACTCAGAGATACTGAGTATGAGATGTCTAAGAAAACTCCTAGTGAGGAAATAAAGTAAGGTTTCCATTATTCCTTCGATGACCACATGTTCAAATTTGCTTTGGACAGCTGAGTTCAAAGCAGTTGTTCCCATGTTATAATTCATAATGCCTTCTTTCATTCGAAAAAATAGTTCTATAGGTATATGTGATCAGAGTTTGGTCAAGTTGAAGTCTCATTCAGTAGTCCTCTGCACCTAAATTTAATGTTGGGAATGGATATCATTGCTTAAGATTTATGTTCTGCATATTGCCTATTTTGTCAGACTTGCTAATCTTAAGGAAAGAATTTAGAGGGAGACAAGAAAAGGATCAAGAGCTACAGCTGAAAAAAGCAGTGCAAAATGGTGAACTAGAAGCTTCCTGTACGAGCTGCTTATGGAAAGGATTGAAAGTGACAAGTAGATATTTACCTTTGAATGGATCATATACCAGAGAACACTAGAAATTAACAGATAAGTGTCAGGAGGCACCCAAAGTGAAGAAGAGGGAGTAGGGGGACTGCTTGGCAGGATCAAAGGTACTTGGAGAAGCACACACACAGGGACGGGGTAGGCAAGAGAGATCCACAGGACTCCACACTCCCCCTGTGGACATTGTGATCTGAGCTACGAGAGGACCCACCCATCCCCATAGACATTTGGATTGACACAGGGAGCTACCTAGAGATAGTACAACTGTGCTGCTCTGGAAGGAAGGCTCAGCAGGGCCCCACTGGCCCCTGAAACCTGGGTGCTGCAGCCGGTTTGAACTGGTACCATTCTGAGGGACCAGTCTCAGAACACCGCATCTGCGGGGGTCAACTTTATTGTTGCCACCTTCTCATCACTGCTGCTAGGCCAGTGAGTGAGCTGTGAGGCTGAGTGTTCTCATGTACCCCAGAATGCCACTGCCACAACTGGGGGACCCAGGCAGAGCAGAGGTCTGGTACCACTCTCTGCCACTTCTGCAAGCTGCCAACTAGATTTATTGTCTAGAACCACCATCACAATCCCTCACCATCACTGCTGCAGGAAACTGTGCAGACCAAACCCTCACAGCCCCTGTCATCCACTGTCACTGCCAAGCTAACTCAGGGCTGCCACTGCCAGGGCGGACAAGTCCCCGCACAATATTTCACCTCCATGAAGAAAGGCCCACCCTGCCTCCAGCCAAGTTGTTAGCAGTGGCCTGGGGAGCAGCCCACACCTCCACATGAATGTCCCCCAGCATTATCTTGGACTATGAGCACCACAGATGAACGGGGAGACACAAGAGTGCAGCAGCATCATAGGCACACAGCACATTCACCTCTCTACTGTCTGGCCAGTCTTTCAGAACAGGAATTAAGCACACCATCCAGGGCCTGGAAACCAGGGATAATATAAGCCAGTCTACTGCCCCTGACACCTGAAAACTGTCCCAGGGGTCTGAGTTACAACTGACACAAATTTCCAGCAAAGTCACAGTGGGTACCTACTGAAAGGCAGTGTACTCCTCCCTCTCTTCCTTCAGCAACAGAGTTCTCAGCAGAGGAGAGCAGGAGAGCCACAAAATTATATGTCTTGCACTGAGGAAGGAGATCCCAGATGAAAAAGAGCCTACATAAGAACTCTGGATACATGGAAATAAAGGCTGTTTCAACACTGCCATATGATCACAATAGCTCTCCAGCAATAGACTCCAACCAAAAGGAAATTTATGAAATGTCAGATATGATGAATTCAAAATATGAATCACAAGTAAGCTCAATGGGACCAACACAAAGAACAAACAAATAAAAATATAAAATATAAATTAAAAAATTGACTGAAGAAATAATTTTAAAAATAACACAAATTCTAAAATTAAAATATCATTTGAAGAAGTCCAAAATACAATGGAAAGTTTTAACAATAGTTTAGACCAAGCACAGGAAAGAATTTAAGAGCTTGAAGACAAGGCTTTTGAATTGACTTAGTCAAAAAATGAAGACAAGAGAATTAGGAAGAATGAACAAAAGCACTGAGAATTATGAGACTATGTATTAGAATCAAACTTAAAAATTATAAGTATCCCTGAAAGTGAAGGGAAAAAAAGCGTGGAAGAAATACTTGAGAGAATAATAGAGGAAAACTTTCTTGGTTTAGGTTTAGACATACAGATACAAGAAAATCATGAAGCTCCTATGAGATTAATTGCACACAGGACAACTCCAAGGGACATAGTCATCGGACTGACCAATTTCAAAGTGAAGGAAAATACTATAAGCTATTCAATGGAAGCACCAAGTAACTTACACAGGAAATCCCAGCAAAGTAACAACAGATTTCTCAGAGGAAATCTTACAAGCCAAAGGGAATGGGATCCTGTATGTAGTCTTCTTAAACAGAATGAGTGTCTTGACATCAAGAATTTTGTATACTAAAAAACTAAGCTTTATAAGTGAAGGAAAAATAAAGTCTTTCCCAGAAAAGTGAACGATAAGGGAATTTGTCAAACTAGAGTGGCCTAAAAGAAATCCTTAAATGTACATTGAACCGAACAATCAATACCCAGTGTAAAAATAGCTGAAAGTAAAAACTCACAGCTCTTACAAAACAGTAGCACAAAGATGAAAGCAAAGCAACTAGGGAGCAAACATGATGACTGATACAGTGTCTCACATGTCAATATTAACGTTGAATGTAAATAGTCCAATGTCCCTCTTAAAAGATATAGATTGGCTTAGTGGGTTAAAAAATACAAGCCAAATATATGCTATCTACAAAAAGTCCACTTAAATCATAAAGATTCTCATAGACTCAAGGAAAAAAGGAAGGAAAAAAAATAGTCCAGTCAAATGGAACCTCAAAGCAAACAGGAATAGCTATTCTTAAATAAAATAGAATTTAAATCAACAATAGCAAGAAAAGAAACACTGGGCTTAAATAGCAATCTAGAGCAAATAGGCCTACCAGGCTACAGAACATTCTTCCCCTAAAGTGCACAATATACATTCTACTTTCTTTTTTCTTTTCTTTTTTTTTTTTTCTGAGATAGAGTTTCATTATTTTGCCCTTGGTAGAGTGCCATGGTGTCACAGCTCACAGCAACCTCAAACTCTTGGGCTTAAGTGATTCTCTTTCCTCAGCCTCCCAAGTAGCTGAGACTCCAGGGGCCTGCCACAACACCCAGCTATTTTTAGAGATGGGGCCTTGCTCTTGCTCAGGCTGCTCTTAAACCTGGGCAATCCACCTTGAGCTTGGGCAATCCACCTGCGTTATATATATATTTCACCATCTATAGAATAATTCACCATATAAAATCAAATTGGTTTCATCCTAGGATGGCTTAACATAAAAAATCAATAAACATGATTCACCACATAAACAGAAGCAAAGACAAAGATCATAAGATCATCTCCATAGATCTCTCATGATAAAAACCTTCAACAAACTAAGCACAGAAGGAATACCTCTCAAAATTACAAAAGTCATGTATTTCAAACACACAGCCAACATCACAGTGAATGGGGAAAAGTAGAAAGCATTTCCCCTAAGAACTAAAGGAAGACAAAGGTACCCACTGCCATACTTCTAAGCAATGTGGTACTGTCAGAGAAATCAGGCCAAATAGGGAAAAAGGAGGTCAAACTACGTCTGTTTTCTGATATGATCTTGTACCAGAAAACCCTAAAGACTCCATCATAAGACTTCTAGAATTGGTAAACCCAGTAAAGTCTCAGGTTACAAAATTAATGTACACAAATATGTAGCTTTCCTACACCTTAATAACAAACTTAGAGTCAAATCAATAACTCTATACCATCAAAAATAGTTGCAAAGAAAATAAAATACCTAGAAATATATTCAGCCAAGAAGGTGAAAGATCTCTACAAAGAGAACTGTAAAACACTGAGGAAAAAAATCATAGATGATATAAGCAAATAGAAAAATATCCCATGCTTAGGGATTAGAAGAATAAATAATGCTAAAATAACCATACAACCCAAAACATTTTAAAGATTCAATGCAATTCTCATGTTATTTTTCTCTGAAAAATATCAACATTGTTTTTCTCAGAATTAGTCAAAGCAATCTTAAATTTCATGTGGAATTAAAAAAGAACCTGAAAAGTTAAAACAGTCCTAAGCTAACAGAACAAATCTAGAGGCATAATATTACCTGACTGTAAATTATATTACAAGGCAATAGTAACCATAACAGTATGGAACAGTTATAAAAGTAGATGCACAGATCAATGGAACAGAAAAGAGAACTCAGTAATAAAACCATATACTTACATTGAACTGATTTTGGACAATGCACATGAAAACATATATTGGGAAGGAAAAGCCCTATTCAACAAATGCTGGGAAAATTGAAGAGCCACATACAGAAGAATGAAAATGAATCTCTATTTCTCAACATATACAAAAATTAATTTATAATGGATTAAAAACTTAAATGTAAGACCTGAAACCATAAACTTTCTAGAAGAACTACTAAAAACTCTTTTAAACGTTGGCCTACATGAAGAGTTTATGATTAAGACCCTTAAAGCAAATACAGCAACAACAAAAATAAATAAATAAATTGAATATAAACTAACAAAAGAAATAATGAGCAGAGTAAATTGATACAGGAAGAGTGGGGACTGAAGATCCCATTCTTGGGAAAGGAAAGCACCCCAGAAAAAGAGGAAATTTTAAAAGTAAGCTGAGTGAGTCAGAACAAAAAAAGTCACCTGGTTTACATTTCAGCTATCCATTGCTAGCAAGCTTCCTGCCTTTTCTGAAATTCTAGCCTGAGGGGATACAGCTCACAAACACTCTTGCTGCATCTGTGAGCACTCTGAGGAAAAAATGGTCATAGAAGAGGCTATGACAAGATCTAGAAAAATACATTAACTGGGTCATCTCCTGTCTAGTAAAAAGGCAAAGCAGATACCCATTGTGGAGATTTGCATTTACCTGGGGCAGAGATCAAGGGAGTAGCTTGAGCCCTGAGATATGGGCAGAAGAGCTTATATCCCTTAGCGCAGAGGAAGATCCACTGTGGTTGTGATGGGAGGAAAATCCTCCCTCCCACTTATTCCTCAGAGGAGATTAATGCCAATGGCATTTTACTTCACAGGAAACTAGCAGAGTTTAATGCTTCCCTAGAAATCTGACTGTTTTCTCAAGCAGGAGGGTCTTCCAATACAAGGTTCAGATTTCAGATTTCCCAAGGCTACCCTTAAGGTTAATAATAATAAAAATAGGAGCTGATATGCTAAATCAGAGAAACTCCTGGCATCTTTGCTCCCTCCCTCATTTTACCCTGTGAGCCAATAAACTTCAATAAAAGCAGAGGAAAGCAAACACTCGGTGCCATTGCCAGAAGACCACAAACAGGCAATGGACCCCTGACCTCTCACTTTAGTTTCTGCTCTATGTCTCATGTCTCTTTCTTTACCATTGTTTCTAACTCTATGCTTCTTTAGTCGGTTGTCACCAGTTTCCACAGGTCTTAGCAGACCCTGCCCCTAGGGCAGAACCCTGACAAATTGACAACCTACAGATTGAGAGAAGGTTTTCTTACACTAATCATCCAACAAAGGACTAATATCTGGACTCTATGAAGAATCCAAACAACTGAGAGAGAAAAAGACAACCCCCTTAAGAAGTTTATGAGGACAATTGATGACCTAGTACATGGTGAGGGGTGGGAGAAGGGGGTACAGGAAAAGAAAAGGAAGAAGGGGGGTGAAGGGTCAAGGTGTGTGACACACCTCTTAGAGAAAGGACACAATTATAAGAGGGACTTTACTTAACAAATGCAATCAGTGTAACCTGGTTCTTTGTACCCTCAATGAATCTCTAATAATAAAAAATAAAAACTGGGTAAATGACATGGACATTTTTCAAAGGGAAATATATAAATAACCTACAAATATTTCAAGAATGCTCAATGTCACTAATCATCAGGGAAATGCTCTCATGCCCCCTAAATCTTTTGAAAAAGAGAAACAAACAAAAACAGTTTAAAAATTTTCAGTAACAACATTGAGAATGCTAAGTTGGAATATAAGGTAGACAATAATTCTAACATTTGAATGTTAAAAAATTAGCAAATGGCTCCAAGTTGACAGAATCTCGATACAATTTAAGATTGATAAACAATATTAAAATATTTGGTTCCCAAGATCTCTTCATCTCTTCCAAAATATTGCTCTCAGAGTACTAGAATATTATTAGAAGAGAGGGATGGGAGGTTAGGAAAAAGGCAACGAAAGGCAGAGAAGGAGCAATGTTGATCCAGGCCCGAGCCAAGAAGGAGACATGGTCATTCTATTGGTGAGGGAGGTTGTGGGGGAAGTTCAGGCTATGAAGACTTCCAGCCATCTTGCAGGGTCAGTCACCCAACATCCACAGCACACACAATACTGCCAACGACATTTAACTATTATAAATGCTGGTTCGTGAAGAAAGTGATTTATTTTGTTGACTCTTAATTGGGTCAAAGTTTCTACACTCACTGGGGTAGACAAAACAGTAAACTTTCAAAGATGCCCACATACTAAGTTCCCAGCCTGCAGCTATGTTACCTTACATCAAAAAAGGAATGTTATGTAAGTGATTAAGAATTTTGAGATGGAAAGATTACTCTAGATTATCCACCTGGGGCCATTTTAGTCACAAGAATCTTTACAAGAGGGCAGCAGGAACGTTATGAAGAGATTTGAAGACGTCAGTCATCTGGCTTTGAAGATAGATGAAGGGACAGTGAGCCAGGGAATTCAAGCAGCCTCTAAAAGCTGGAAAAGGTGAGGAAAGGAATTCTCCTCTAGAGCCCACAGGGGAAATACAGCCTTGTCTGGCACTTTGATTATAGCCCACAAAGACCCATTTAGAACTTGAGTCCAGAAAAGTCTAAAAATAAAGTTGTGTTGCTTTAAGTCACTAAATTTGTGGTAATTTAGTGCTTCGGTAATAGGACGAATATAGCCACACACCTAGGAACACAAACCAATGCGTAACCTTTTCATGCCCTGAAATTGTAAGCAACACACTTTTTCAGGGAACACTTTCCAAGTGCCCAGGTTTCTGAATGCTAACTGGGGCTCTGCCTCAGAAGACAAAGCTAGCACATTTTTTTTCACTCAAATTTACATTTTTAAACCAAGAAAAACTGAAAAATCTGATTCCACAGAAGAGTCACTTACCTTGACTCACATAGCCAGGCATTGATACATTAGTAGTAGAATCCATATCTACTTAAATAAATCCCCATCGGTTCTTATCTTTTCTACTTTCTTTTGTTTATGTACATTATTGTGTATCAACTAAGCACATTTCACTTTGAAAGAATGTTTTATCCCTTTACAGAACTATTGATGTATGATTAATATCACAGGATAAAACAATAGTTAAAAACTATAGGTCATGAAATAGAGAAATGTTTACTTATTTATGCATTCATTCATTTAATCCTTAATTTATGTATTTACTCATTCATTTAGCAAGCAATTATTAAGTGGCTGGGACAGGGATGGTGAACCTTTTCATGTTGGAAGGTCTCATTAGTATAGCCATAATCAAATAAAAATAAGGCAAAAAAAATAAAAATAAAAATAAATATAGCCATAATCAAATTCAAGAAACTTCAATTAGAAATGCCCCAAATGTACATTATTTTGTAAAATTCTAACTGCTATGGACTTCACAGTTTCAAAAAATAAAACCTACTTTTTAGTTTTTAAGCTAACTAGCATTTGAATGACTGTTGTGTTTGCTTTCTGTGGGAGAGCAATGAATATTTGGTTGGAACCCGAAGGTCCATAGTTTCATTTGATCCTCTGAATGGTATCAGTCATTTGTAAACTTAAGGGTGCCTTGATTTCAATTAGGCAGGAAAATGTAGATTCCTACCGATAAGTGGTTGAAAAGCAAAAAAGCATTTTGGGGCATGTGGCCAAAAATATTGGTATTCTGCTGCATTTTTTTATTTGTATTTCAATTAGATCTTTCTTTTTCTCTTTTCTTTTTTTATTAAATCATAAACACATAGATCATGAATACATTAATGCATTTATGGGGTACCATGTGCTGATTTCATATAGAATTAAGAATGCTTACATCACACTGATTAATATATACCTCATCTCGTTTACTTAATTATTGTGTTAAGACATTTATACTCTATACTAATAGATCCAACATGTACCCTTGCATTATGCAATATGGGTGTGACCCCAACATTCACCCTGCCTCAATCTAACCTCCCCCCTCCCCTTCCATCCCGTATGGAGAATACTCAGGGATCTAAAAGTAGACCTGCCATTTGACCCCACAATTACTCTACTAGGTGTATATCCAAAAGACCAAAAATCATTTTATAACAAAGATATTTGCACCACATTGTTCATTGCAGCTCAATTCATAATAGCCAAGTCAGGAAGAAGCCCAAGTGCCCATTGACCCATGAATGGATTAATAAATTGTGGTATATGTATACCATGGAATATTATGCAGCCTCAATTAGATCTTTCTTAGCATCAAACAATGACTTTAAAATGTAATCTACTGAGAGTCCATTAATTCTATTTGCAGTTCCTTAGGTGTGTTGGTGATATCAACTAGCTGAGGCTGAACTACTTGCTTGAGTGTGATGTCAGGATTCTCAAAATCAGTGAACCTTTCCTTGTATTCTCCAATTAAAAGGACTATAACACCTTAATATTCTCTAAATGATTTGCTATATCATCCTGCTCATCAATGACCTTCATTAACTGGAGAAAACATTCATCTGAAATTTTCTTTTGAAGCTCTTTTTTTCAAAATGCTTTGATTTTTTGCCATGTATCATACATATATAGACTAAGTTTTACCTTGCAAGGAAATAGTCAAGTCATTTTGATTTGATGTGATAGCACACAGAAATGCTGCATTCCAACAGAAATCTTCATTCAATAACTGACTTTGCTGATTCTATTCTTTAGATATAAAATGTTGGCTTGTTGGCTAACAACTGTCCCTGTGATAGTCAATGCACTTTAGAAAGATATGGCAAATCCCCACTGAATACTTTAACATGTTACAAAACTCAGGATGCCCCATTAAATATAGCTAACGATACTTACAACTTATTGCAAAGTGTCTCTTAAAATAGTGACTGTAGCCCAGAGATTTTGCTGATGTAAGATACAGTGAAAAGAAATTAGAGCATATGGATCTGTTACTACATAACCTTTCATGTTTTCCTGCCATGGCAAGTGCATCGTCTATACATACACTTAGTAAATTTACCAAATTCAGTCCAACTTCATGGCATTTATCTTACAAGATATTGAAGGTATCTTTATCCTGTGAGCTACTTATAAGAGTGCCCAAAACAGGTAACTCTTCGTAGCAACGAAAATCTTCTGTTATGGCCTGAATGAAGTATAAAACCTGTGCTGAGTCAATAGTATCAGTTGTAGTATCAGTTGATTCATCCAAAGCAATTGAATAATATATATTTTCCTTTTGAAGTATCACATAATTTTTTTCTGTTAAATTAAAGGTTAATCCATGCAGCTGATAAGTTATGGTTCTCCTTTGAAAGAGGAAGTTATTTGTTCTTTGAAACATTATCAGAGTCTAAGTATCCCGCAACTTCCACAACGTAGTTTTCACAATTTCTACATCACTGAATGGCTTCCCTTTTTTCCCTAGTATATAAGTTACTTTATAAATTGCTTCAGTGGCATTATTTTCAGATCTTATTTCTACCTGAAAAAAATTGTCTTTGCTTTTATTTTTCATCTTTTAATTTCTACAATATAACCCTTCACACCTCTCCTTCTAGTTTAAAATATTTATGATCCTTATGAATGTTATAATGTTCACGAGCATTAAATTTCTTTAATGTTGATATTGCAATATCAAAAAACAAGCAAATCATCTTATCTTTAATAGAAACAAGATAATATTGCAATTTCCAATCCTCATTAAAGAGTC
>CAUYRH010050992.1:0-10563 GCA_963574655.1 Perodicticus potto | reverse complement strand
TCTTTCATATTTACATAGATGGAGTTGGAACATGTTCTCCTTAGCAAAGTATCTCTAGAATGGAAGAAAAAGTATCCAATGTATACACCCCTAATATGAAGCAAATTTATCTTTCAAGTGAAGGCTACAACCCAATTTTTGCACAAGAAGACGGGGAAAGGGGAGAGGGAGCGATGGGGAGGGAAAGGGTGGGGGAGAGAGAGGATAAAGGGTGAGATCACACTAGTGGTGCATATTTGAAGGGTCAGGAGAAAACTTCTAAATATGGATCAAAAATGTTTTCACATAGTAAATGAGAAAATCTCATGAATGTTATCTCAATCAGGTTGATAAAAATATCTCAGATTGTATGTGAAACCTGCACACTGTACCCCATGATTAAATTATTGTACACAGCTATACAAAAAGAAAGAAAAAAAAGAAAAGTTGATAATTCTGTCACCCTATTTCAAAGGGTCACTTTGAGAACTAAGTAATAATTCACGTGCAGTATTTAGCACAATACTGGACTCAGAAAACACTCCATTGACACCAGCTAGTATTCATGTTATTTTACACTGTCATCTTCCCCATTATCACATCAACATCATCATCATTAAAATGACTTTGATGATTATAAGGATGAGAACAGACAGCTTTCTATAAATCCCACAAGCCCATCTAACCATTCTGTCAAAATTGGATGTTTCTTCATTTTATCCTGCCCCTGTGTCCCCAAGACAATATGGTCATGACCAGAGTGTGGAAAGAGAAAAGGCAAGGACCTTTCATTGTCTGTAAAAGTTCTCCCAGGGTCACAATGAAGGCAGTAGAGGAAGAAGAAGTAAACAGGCATAAAAGGAAGGATAGAAGAAAAAAAATTTTTAAGATTTTTTAAGAGGATGAATGACAGGCACTTGCCCTCTTCTTTCCATATATTTTCTCTTGTTAAGATTTTCCATGTGCACCTCCAATAGCTCCCTGACCTTATGAGTTGGACCCAGGCCTTGAACTCTTCGAGTTATACTCCCCACCCCAATGTCAACATAGCAAGGGGAGAAAATGCAAGGGTGTTTCTGTCAAAGACCTTTTCTTGGGATGGAGCATGTGTCCCACAGGCTGAAGAACAACTGACTACTCAGCCCTGAGTGCATCTTGGCTTACCCACCTGGCCGTGCATCTGCACATCTGTGCATCTGGGGAACTCTGGCAGGAACTGAAGTGAGACAAGATGCCAGGAGACTCCAGAAGAAACTAAACATCTGTGACCTTTTCTTTCCTCTCTCAGTGTGATGTAAATGCTTGTCTCCATCATTATGTACAGCCTTCTCTGCACATGAGCAAAGGAAGCTCTGTCTCCCTGAGGAGTCTCCACTAAGAACACTGGGTTCCAACATAGTGCTAAGGGATGTTCACTTTGTATAATGCTTCACACTCCACAGAACTGCCAAGAGGAGTAATCAAGATAATGTATTTGAAAAGTGTTTTGTAAAGTGCACACTGGGGTACAATTTTACACATCTGAAAACTGAACCTTCAGGGGTGAAATAACCTGGCCAACATCACACAATGGACAAGTGTCTGGACCATGATTTGAATCTGTGGGTCCTGACCCCAAACCCCACCCTCTCATCACCTACTTGAGAGGTCCCATCATGAGCCCCTCTCATCTGCATGGCTGCATTTTCATCTTCACAGTCACCTCTGGCCACTCACTGTCACAGCCTGAAGGTTTATCCATTTCCATAGGTTTTATCTCTTCCTCTAGTTAATGAGCTCATAAGGAAAAAGAACCCACTGACATTTCTTTCAGTGCATATCTGTGGATCAATTAATACTTTGGCACATTCAGCCTGGGATACATAGATACATGCATAGAGTGATATAGGGGCACAAGGACACAAGGGATATGGGGTACAGAGACACCAAGATATAAGGGTGCAGGAATATAGGCATGAAGACATTTCTTTCTATGAAATCCCAGCAGGTCAGGAAGAAGCTCAACTGTTCTGAGAAACCTGCCTTGGGCCATGCATAAAATGAAAGAATAAACGTCAGAGAAAAATCAAGCCGGGACTTCAAAGAAATGAGAAAAAAGAAGAAGAATCCTGTACCTCTAGATTAGATTTCTTTTTACTAATGTGTTCCTTAGAATATAAAATTATGACCACTTATTTTTCTTCTCCTCTCCATAGTCATCTTATTTCAAACCCTTTCTTTCTCTTCTTCCTTTCTCTTTCCCCTCTCCCTTTGCTTATCACACTCTTCTCTCACATTCCTTCTGCATTTTTCTCTCCAAAGAAATGTCACCCTCTAAAACCAGTTGCTTAGGAAACTGATACCAGAAGTCATTGCCCACCGCCTCTGAATCCACAGCACACTGGAGACTTCAGAGGAAGCCTAAAGCACACTGGTTCCTACCATGTTACTCAGATTATTAGAACTGATCTTGGTTTGGGTTGTCATTGTTGTTGCTTCTGTTTTCTGTTTATGGTTTCAATCACACACTCTCATGGCTGGAATTAAAAAACTGTATTTGGGAACATCAGCTAGTTATTTTAGGGAACATTTAAAAAAGACTAAATACCAAAGAATTTATGTCTGTATGAATATTTCTAATATCACATCCAAAAATAATGATCAGTGTAAGCTTTCATTGAATAAAGGTCAGGTAGTTAGAAAGAAACATGCTTCTTCTCCAGGCTGGAGTGTGAGGGTCTGTGCCTTGGCCATAGGTAGTCAGCAGCTCCTGGGTCCTGGCCATTGTGCACTCAGGCGGAGCTGCCATGTAGTGGTGATGCTGGGTGGAGGTATGGAGTGGACTGAGGATATTTTTGTGGGCAAGATTCAGAGGCACTGGACCCACAGCATTCCCTCTTTGTCTCCTCTCTTACCACAATGATGACAGTGCAGAGGAGGAGAGGACAGGCAAGTCAGGTGACAGGTGATATATCCCCCCCCCAAGGAGCCCAAGAAGAGGTCTGGGACTAGGGCTTTGAGAGGGGAGGGACCTGGTGTGCTGGAATGCCTGCAAGCCTTTGTGAATGGGTGGGCAGTCCAGGGGCAGAAGTCTCCTCCTGAGCTTGGCTGTGAGAGGCAGGAACCACAAAATGGATTCAGCAAACTCAGTGTTTAAAGACCCAGGAACAAAAAAAGAACTAAGGAGACCCTAGGGCTGAGGAATGACAGCATTACCTGCAAGAAAAATGGGTGAGAGCCAAAAGAAAGCTTTTCAGACCCCTGGCTAAGGATCTTTGAATAATTGTAGAGAAAGGAAGAAATGCCCAAAGAATTAAAACAGGGAAATGGTCTTCTCAATTTTTAATATAAAATTTGGTTAAAGATATCAAAATGTGTACATTTGAAATTAATATTGTGTATTTTAAAATTATTTTCCAGAAACCAAACAAGTGATTGATGAGCCTTTATAAATGTAATTGATCATCACTGGGGCCAGAATGCACTCACCAAGAAAACCCAAGCCAGATCAATGTGTTTTAATAAATTTCAGTAGATTCCAAGAATACCATCAACATAGGGTAATGTGATTTTATCATAATTTAATGTAGATAATATATGCTATATATTTAGACACCCATAAGTATAGATACTTTATGTATCTATATATGAGTGCATAGATATGTACGTAGGTATACATATAGTGTACGTATATATCTTTCATTATGTTATACTGGGTACAATGGAGAAAATTAGCTAAAGGACAAAAATTCTTAGGTATCGTTTTATATATATTAACACATAAGGAACACTGAGTATTAAACATCAGACTTAAGTTCCCCTACGAGTGGAGGTATATCTGAATTCAGATATAGCTTCCTTTTTATTAAATAATAGAAACTCAATTCTGGCAACTAATGTAGAGCTACTGTATTTGACAGAATTCTACCAAACTCCAATTGCACTTGTATGTCTCAGATAAAAAAAGCAAAAATTCATTCATGGAAAAATGGTGTTTCCAAATGAAAACTCATTGGCTTATTCCAAGCATGTTTTGGGGATTGGGAGGGAGATTATAAAGATTATTCAGCTGGGCGCCTGTGGCTCAACGGGCTAAGGCACCAGCCACGTACACCTGAGCTGGCGGGTTCGAATTCAGTCCGGGCCCGCCAAACAACAATGACGGCTGCAACCAAAAAATGGCCGGGCGTTGTGACGGGTGCCTGTAGACACAGCTACTTGGCAGGCAGAGGCAGGAGACTCCCTTGAGCCCAGGAATTGGAGGTTGCTGTGAGCTGTGATGTTACAGCACTATACCAAGGGTGACAGCTTGAGGCTCTGTCTCAAAAAAAAAAAAAAAAAACTAAACTAAATAAAAAATAAAGATTATTCAATGGTAGTTTTGATTTCCCACAAGCACAACAACAACAAAGAATAACAACATCTGTGCTCGGGCATAAGCAAACTTTGAACACTCCTGAGTTGAAGTCATTGGCTTCTCGGTTTCACCAGATGGGAGCCTGGTTGGCGCTGAGTAACAACTCCCTGCGTCCTGCAGACGGGACAGAATCTCATCTCTCAACATAACAGCTCTGTCCTGCCTGAGGCCTCAGAGTCTCACTGTGCCTTCTCACTTCCATTTTAAAATATAAATAAAGAAAATGTGGTGTCTTTAATTGACATCAAATGCCCAGTGTTAGGATGTTCTCATTCTACACGTGAAAGATTTTCAATATTTATACCATAAAGCAGTGATTATCAACCGGTGTGCTATGGCACACTTCTATGCTGTGAGAGGTCCTTAGGTATGCCATGTGAATTTGTAAAGATTATTAATTAAGTCATTTTTGAAAGACATTCAAAGCACAGTGAGTATATTCTTCTTTTTACTCTTTTTATTGATCAACATAATTTAAGTGTGCCACAAAAGTTTAATTATAGGTTCAAGTGTGCCATGAGATTAAAAAAAAAGGGAGGTTGAAAAATGCTGCCATAAAGGAAGCATTGATTCAAAAAGATGGAGGACTTTAGGGTTGTAAGTTGGATTCCAAAACTAATTTCCAATAGTTTATAGGAAAACAACTCAGAACTTTCTTAGCTACAAGCTAAGTACGAGTCCAAAACATGACTTGGCTGCTAAAAAGGAGATCCAGTCCCAACCAGCACTAATGAAAATATAATTATACATTGAAGGGAAGTGATAACTTCAGCACTGCTTGGATGATCTCAGCTGGCGTTAAGTGATGGGTGGCTCATTTCAGGGGGGGTGTTGTCAAGCCTGATGACATTTACAGAGGGTGGCCAGTCTTATAATGATAACAAGAGAAAGGAGTTAAAGAAGCTAAAACACGGGAGTGTTTAAGAGGGAGCCTGACTGTAACTTCAAATATTTTCAAGGGCAATAATAATCAGATATTAATAATAGTTACAGGTACAAAAAAGGAGACCAGCTGCCTCATGAGACATGAGTTCTTGACACTGGCAAATACTGAACTGATGCTGAGCCCCTAAACAATAACCCATTTCCTTTATGCATCCCATTCATATTGCATGACAATGAAGGCTTTAGCTGATGCTTATGTCCCAGACAGTCCCGTTGTAAAGAAGAAGAAAGTGAGTCACAGAGAAGTTAACCACATGCTTTACTTCACGTACCTGCTTGATGGAGGAGTTAGGCTTCAAGGCCTTCTTTTCCCTCCTGATATCTGTTCTCAGGAAATCATTCTAGAAGATAAACTTCATTCTCCATAATTTTCAGAGGAAAATCATGATGCTGTTATAGTGAATTCTTGGACTGGATGAACACTGAAGGCTGAAGGGACCTTACAGGCAGTTGGTTTGTAGAAGATTCAATCAAAGCTAGAGGAAGAAATTGGCCTAGCCCTAGAGATGTTGCTAAAATCACCCAGCTAGTCTTTGAGCCAGAATTAGAACCCAAAGTTTTAAATTTCTAGTGCAACACTCTTTCTACAGCATAAGATGACTCCCTTGGGAAAGAACATGAACAGCACCGGAGGGGACCAGCCAACATGACCAATGTGTTCCTACCATGGACCAACATCTGGGGCACCCAGCAGGAGGTGCTGCCTAAACAGGATAGCCAGAAGACCAAAAATCACATTATAACAAAGACATCTGTACCAGAATGCTTTTTGCAGCCCAATTCATAATTGCTAAGTCATGGAAGAAGCCCAAGTGCCCATTGACCCAGGAATGGAATAATAAATTATGGTACATGTATACCATGGAATATTATGCAGTCTTAAAGAAAGATGGAGACTTTACATCTTTCATGTTTACATGGATGGAGCTGGAACACATTCTTCTTAGCAAAGTATCTCAAGAATGGAAGAAAAAGTATCCAATGTACTCAGTCCTGCTATGAAGCTAATTTATAGGTTTCATATGAAGGCCAATTAGAGCACAAGAATATGGAGATCTCTGTGGATTCTGGTTATTAAACCTTTGTCAGAGGAATTACCTGCAAATATTTTCTCCCAATCTGAGGGCTGTCTGCTTGCTACAGTTACGGTGTTCTTAGCAATGCAGAAGCTTTTTGGTTTGATCAGGTCCCAGTAGTGTATTTTTGATACTGCTTCTCAAGAATGGAAGAAAAAGTATCCAATGTACTCAGCCCTACTATGAAGCTAATCTATAGCTTTCATATGAAGGCTAAAACCCAGTTATAGCACAAGATCTGAATTTTTTTTTATTTCTGAAACTCTTCTAAGGCAGGAGACCATTAAGAACAGTATCCACAGGCAAGAAAGCATTAGCCACACTACCGGCCTTTCACTGAAGTTCGACGCCTCCCTGGGCTACAAAAGGGATCCCTTTCTCCTCCCTGGCTCATCCCATCACGCTCACGCTGTCCTAGAGCACGCACTTGAGCCAATACTGCAAGTCTAAGATCTTTCTGCAGAGACCTTCTCCACATACATTTCAGAGCTCAAGAAGAAACTCAATCCGACTACTAATAATTATTTTGTGCTTCCTACAAGCCAGGCACTCATCTAAGTGCATTTACATATTATCTCATGTAAGACTTATCACTGCCCCATGACATAAGTACAGTATTTATCCCTCCTAAACAAACAGGATTTAAGTAGCTTGCACAAGGTCACGCAGTTAATGAGGAGCCAAAATAGGGTCCCCAGTAATCTATTTCAAGAGCCAGTTCCTAACTATTAAGTTCTATTGCTCCTGTCTCTGCCCAGCCTACAAGAAGCAGTTTGAAGATGTTTACATAGCAGGAAGCACAATGGGAATTAAATTTAATCAGAATAGGTCCAATAATAAATTGAAGTTTATACGGTATGAAATTTTTTCCCAAAGTTTTCTAAAAGACAATATAATCTATTTTCTGAAATACTTTAAAATAGTCCTGCCCAAAAGTAGACTAGACTCTGTGGGTACAGGATGGCACATAGAGCCTAAGGCAAACATTATTTAGCTTGCCCTTTTTTTCTATCAAACTTAAGTCTGTGGGCTAACTAGAATCTACAAGTACCTCAAAGAACAAGCTTTAAAAATCCCAGTTAAGAGAGAGAAAGAATGAGGGAGGGGTGGGGAAAGGAAAGGCAGAGAGAGGGAAGGAGGGAGGGGGGTGGGGTCTCGGTGTGTGCCACACCTTTTGGGGGCAATACACGATTGTAAGAGGGCCTTTACCCAACAAATGCAACCAGTGTAACCTGGTTTCTTGTACCCTCAATGAATTCCCAGCAATAAAAAAAATAAAATAAAAATCCCAATTAATAATAATACATAGTGATAAGACTTCACTGGCTTCAATTAAAAAAATAAAAATAAGAAAAGATAATTCCCACTTCCTCTTGTGTAATTACTTCTATTTTCATCTTTTCCTGGAAGCTTTTTACATTTCATTCTTGTGTAACAACCCAATCTAAACTCCAGCTTTTCATGATTCTTTGGAAGTAAACAAATTCTCATGATTACCAATGTTTGGCAAGAGAGAAGAAAGGCAGTGAAAGCAATGGTTGCTTAATTATGTTTCTCAATCTGGTAAGTAAGGAAGACTCGTAAAAAAAATTGTAACAATAAATTTTAATACAGCAGAAAGAATCTGTGCCGGTAGAGTGGTGGATCAGGCAATATTTCACTTTTGCTTGGTCTCTCCCTTACTGGCTCCAGCTAGATGTTTTGGTCCCTTGAATTGATCCCACCACCCTCCACCTCAAGGTCTCTCCTTGAGGACTCTGCCTGTTACTCACCCTACCCTTCATTTGCAGGAATTATCTGCAGCCTTCTGCATAAATGTCATTTACACAGAGGTAGTTTTCCTGGGTGCCCTCAGACCCACACAAAACAAGACTATCTCCCTTTCTTTAAGTGTTTCTGCAAGCTTATCTCATTATACTTTAAAACTTCTGTCTCCCTACCTAGACTAGAAGTCCCATGACCATGAAATCCTGCCTGTCTTGTTAAGCTTCTGACTATGCTCTAGAGCCCAATGCATCACCTAGTCTATGTTTGCTTGCTACAAAGTCCCCCACATCGAGGCATCTGTCTGAGGTATGACATCACCCTTTAAACACAAATAATTTAAGGTAATAAATACTAAAAGAAGCATAAACCAAGTCAAATATCCAATGTGATTCATGCACTGGTATGTGGGATGTCTTACAACATCATTTTCTAACATTTTCATTGTTAGAAAATAGATGTCCCTGGTCCAACTCAGTGGCTCACACCTATAATTCCATCTCTCTAAGAGGCCTAAATGGGAGGATTCCTTGAGCTCAGGCGTTCAACATCAGACTGAGGAAGAGCGAGACCTAGTCTCTACTAAAAATAGAAAAACTAGCCAGGCGTGGTGGTACATGCCTATAGTCCCAACTACTCAGGAGGCTGAGACAAGAGGATTGCTTAAGCCCAAGAATCTGAGGTTGCTGTGAGCTGCAGTGATGCCACAGCACTCTATCCAGGGTGACAGAGTGAGACTCTGTCTCAGCAAATAAATAAATAAATAAATACCCAATCAAATTTAATTAAAGGTAACAATATCTTCGTTGGTTAAGGCTGAACACTACAGGAATTCTTATTTAATATTATTAAGTTTGCAAATATAATGCATTAATAATTGTATGTCCTTAAAAATACAACCCTCTGGGTAACTTCTCATTTGGGAATTGAGTCTAAAAGTTCCAGTCACAGGTTTTACTTCTTATAATTGCTTCATCATCTCCTATCATCACTCCGGTAGTCAGAGCTAGCTAATTTCCCCCAAAAGCACTAATGGAAAACTAAACTGAGTTTCAAGAAATGAATCAACCAATTAAGAGTTTAATAACTTTCCCAATTATTTTCAAACTGAAAAATTGCAGTCTTTCAGGATATAATCAACAGAGAGGAAGGAAAATGCTAAATGAAAAAACAAAGCTAATTCAATAATAATGAATGTTTGGAAAAGAAAACAAATACCTCTGAGCTTGAAGAAATGATGGTGATAACTAAAATCAATCTATTTCATTATTTAACACGTTCCATTATAAGTAGGTGTGTGCTACATTTGCTTTTCAATAGAATAATTGATCTACCTTGAATTTGAAATACACTCACTCATAAAAAATCGACTAACTAACCATTTTACTGAGCCTGCCTTTACCTTCACACATTAATACATATATTCCTGGCTCGGCGCCTGTGGCTCAACGGGCTAAGACGCCAGCCACATACACCTGAGCTGGCGGGTTCGAATCCAGCCCGGGCCTGCCAAACAATAATGACAGCTGCAACCAAAAAATGGCTGGGTGTTGTGGCGGGTGCCTGTAATCCTAGCTACTTGGGAGGCAGAGGGAGGAGACTCACTTGAGCCCAGGAATTGGAGGTTGCTGTGAGCTGTAATGCCACAGCACTCTATCCAGGGCGACAGCTTGAGGCTCTATCTCAAAAAAAAAAAAAACATACATTTCTTCTTAAAATTCTCTCACTTAATTTCTCTCTAGTAAGATACTCAGAAGTGTAAAACTTTTCATTTAAAACAGCATTCCAGTACCTGGCTGCAACATGGCCCATTTCTACCTTTAAGAGAAATTTTAGGAAGAAGAATTCATGACTGGACAAGTAAAGGAAGATCATCTATTCTAAAAGTATAAAAAGAGATTTTATGAACATAGCAAGTGTACAACTTATCTTTCAATTTTAAAAAAAAAAATTAGGAGGGAGGAGCCAAGATGGTGATCTGTAGCCAGCTTTCTGCAGAGGTTCCGGTCCAAAAGGAGCGTTAAAGGACAGAAACTCAGCAAGAAAGCCGATGGTTTGGATCTGAGCCAAAAGAAAAGGTCGAAGAGTGCACATCAACCCTGCTGGGAAGACCTGAGACCCCGAGGACACAAACAAAAAGGTACAGAGCATATCACCAAGCGGACGGGAGTCCCCTCCCCCAACCTCCATACAAACAAGCCAGCACAGTCCGGACGTCCTCCCATTCTACCCCACGGGAGAGACCTTCTAAAAACCAGACCTCCCACACTTTCCACCCCCACACCTTCTAGACTTTACTATTAACATTTGACTTGTTTGTCACCTATCTATCCATCTATCTGTCCATTAGTTCAAGTTATGTTTTGTGCATTTCGAAGTTAATTTCAGATAGTCTTTAGGATA
>CAUYRH010050991.1:0-22841 GCA_963574655.1 Perodicticus potto | reverse complement strand
ACAGCTGCAACCAAAAAATGGCCGGGCGTTGTGGCGAGTGCCTGTAGTCCCAGCTACTTGGGAGGCGGAGGCAGGAGACTCGCTGGAGCCCAGGAATTGGAGGTTGCTGTGAGCTGTGATGCCACAGCACTCTATCCAGGGTGACAGCTTGAGGCTCTGTCTCAAAAAAAAATAAATAAAAAATAAATAAAAACCCAGTTAAAATTATATGGCAAAGATTAAGTTGCACCACTCAATACAGTAGCCACTCACTCCATGCAGCTGCTTAGATTGGAATTTCCACACGCTAAAATTAAATTTAAAATGTTGTTCCTTGGGCGGCACCTGTGGCCTAGTAGGTAGGGTGCTGGCCCCATATACCGAGGGTGGTGAGTTCAAACCCGGCCCTGGCCAAACTGCAACAAAAAATAGCCGGGCGTTGCGGCGGGTGCCTGTAGTCCCAGCTACTCGGGAGGCGGAGGCAAGAGAATCACCTAGGCCCAGGAGTTGGAGGTTGCTGTTAGCTGTGACACCACAGCACTCTACCAAGGGCAACAAAGTGAGACCCTGTAAAAAAATATATATTTTGTTCCTAAGCCACACTGGTCACATTTCAAGTGTTCAAGAGCTGACATGTGTCTTGAGGCTACTCTACTGGACAGTATCTTCGTAAGAATTTCCACCAGGCAGTGCTGCATCAAAGAACATTCCCCCTTAACTACAGATGATCACCTTGAGTTTTTAGAATCAGGGAATAATCCAGCCTCTAAAAGGGATTCACCTCCCACCTTCTGAGACAAATTTTGATGATAAATTCATTATTATAGTTTCTATTTATCTCCCTTCCAAGACATAGACTTGAGGTATGCTAAAGTCGGCTCATCCTGGCCTGTGACAATTGAATATTACATTTCCAGGGATTCTGCAAGTCAGTTGCTAAACATATCATTATTAAAAATTAAATTATATGAACTTACAAGTCAATAAATTTTATATACATATATATATATTTTTTTTTTTTTTTGAGACAGAGCCTCAAGCTGTCACCCTGGATAGAGTAATATGGCATCTCAGCTCACAGCAACCTCCAACTCCTGGGCTCAAGTGAGTCTCCTGCCTCTGCCTCCCAAGTAGCTGGGACTACAGGCGCCCACCACAACACCCGGCCATTTTTTGGTTGCAGCTGTCATTGCTGTTTGGCGGGTCCGGGCTGGATTTGAACCCCCCAGCTCAGGTAGGTGTACGTGGCTGGCGCCTTAGCCTGTTGAGCCATAGGCACTGAGCCAATAAATTATATTTTTTAAAAAAGATAATAGGGCCAGGCATGGTGCTCATGCCTATAATCCTAGCACTTTGGGAGGTAGAGGCAAGAGGATCACTCAAGACCAGAAGTTCAAGATCAGCCTAGACTGATCAGACTCCAAGAGGATTGCCTGGGTCCAAAAGTTTGAGGTTGCAGTGAATTATGATGATGCCACTATACTCTAGCTCAGGCAACAAAGCAAGACCCTTCCTAATTATTTTTTTACATTTACTGCTACCTATGCTGTTGAGGTCATGTACATCTATTGCTCTTCTAAGTAGAAATACTACACATGTCTAATGGTGCACTACCCCCATCTCTTCCCGGTTCCAACCTGGCATCTTGCAGCCGGCCACAGGAGAAGTAGTGACAGTACAGAAATGGGCCAACACTAAAAATAGGACTTTGTATCCCCTCATACTGCCAGTTGCTAAATATTTACCAGCATACCAATACCACTTTCAGTATTTCATTTCAAAATTACATGATTTGGTTCCTGGGGAAAAAAATCACCAAGCAAAGGGTAAAGTCTCCATTTGGCTACTGTTTACCATCAAGCATCAATTCTAAGTATTTCTATGAACCCCTGGGATTCAGACATACCCAGGTAGATCTTCTCACTTTGCCTCGTACTGGCCTGTGTTCTCATAAATTCACTGAACTTTTTCCTGTGTCCTCAGGCCATCCGGTGAGCTTAACCTCCCTGAGCTGAGCCAACGCCTCGTCAAGCACAGAGGACATAATGGTAAGTATCTCCCAGAGTTCTCTGGAGGATTAAATGAGAAAATGTGGGCAAATACCTGCTGTATAATAGCTCGGTAGCACTGGTCCTCTCCTCCATTTGTACAGGATATGAAAAATACAATGTTTAAGTTGGGGTCTGTTTCCACAAGAGGTTAAGAATCTGATTGAAGTGAAAAGCAGAACCAAAAATATATTTTTTTATATAAATAAACTTACAATTAAATACATGTATAGGGTTTAATATTGTTGTATGTAAATTGCATGCTTTCTTGGATTGGGCTCTCCCAAGAACCTGAGATAAGATTTTATGTAGTGTAAGTCTTTTATCAGGATGGTGAGTCCAGGAAATGGGAGTGAGAAAGCAGAGAGAGTGACAGTTAAGGAAGAAATGACAATGTCAGAGAGCATTATCACGATCACTGCTCCAGACAAGAGGGGTTGATTCCTCCAGAACCTTCTAGAAACATAACGTCCCCCAGAATTGTCCTTCCAAAGGATGAAAGGACAGGCCAGGTATCCACCAGCTCACACCTTTCATTGTTGAAGACGACCTCTGAGGGTTTTTTGTTTGTTTTTATAACCTCTTTATTGAACCTCATTATTATAATTCACATACCATACAACTCACCCATTTAAAGTATACAATATATGGTTTTCGGTTTCTTCACAGATGTAGGTAACCATCATCACAATCAATTTTATTTCATTTTTAATTTTTTTTTTTAAGAGATAGGGTCTTGCTCTCTTACCCAGGCTAGAGTACAGTGGTACAATCACAGCTCACTAGGGCCTAGAACAAAGCCTTGGGAACTGCCTCAGTGTCTCAAGTAGCTGTTCCATGCCTGACTAATTGTTTACTTGTTTTTGTAAAGATAGGGTCTTGCAATGTTGCCCAAGCTGGTCTTAAACTCCCAGCCTTAGGCAATCCTCCTGCCTTGACCTCCCAACGTGCTGGGATGAGCCATCATGCCTGGGCCAGGGTTTTTTTTTTTTTAATGGAATAGTAATAGCAAGTATTTGTTGAGGACCTACTCTGGGTCATACAGTGCTCTAAGTGCTTTATGTATTAGCGGTGTAAGTCATGTAATCCTTGCCATAATGCTGTGAGATGGATATTATTATTGCCCCCATTTTACAGATGAGGATGTTAAGTAACTAACCCCAAGTTCTACACTGGCAGGTGGTGATGTAAGGAACCACACAGTCTTCCATGCTGGTCCCGATTTGGGGACGGATGGAGGAAGAAGGAAGGGTCGGGCTATGAAACTGACTCCACCAGGTTCCTAGTCCTTTCCCTCTCTTACTTCCTAGGGTTCCGGATGTTGCTCCACCCTCTGCTCCTCTCTCCTCCTTCTAGTCTTTTCTACTCCCAAAGGATTGGGACCTGGAGTCAACACAAGGTCACTGCTTACCCAGCACAAGGTCACTGCTTACCTCCAAGCCCTAGGCCCACCTGCCTCCTTCTTACTGATATCACCCAGACCTTCCTTAGCAAGAGCTCTGATCTTCCTAATGATAAAGCCCTTTGTATGGGGTGCAATTGCCTCCTACCCTCAGCTCCAGAAGAAGCCCTGATTAGCCAAAAACAGTATCAGAATTCTACCCACCTTGCCTCTGTGATGACTTCAGGGCTGGCTTGTTATCCGAGCCTAAAGCAATCCCCCAGCCTTTCCTTGGCCACAATAGTTGCAAGTGACAGGGGCATGGGCTAACATAGAACAGGACAATGCAAAACTTTGGTGTGATGCTTGAGGGAGGGACAGGTTCTCACTCCCTCCCTTGGAACACGGCTGAGGAAGCACGTCACACTGAAGACAATCAGCATCCACCTTGCAACCAAGAAAGAAGCCAGCCTTGGAATAAACCTGACACCACAGGAGACAGAGCAGGAAGGGAAAAGATACCTGGCCCTTGGTGGTATCATTGAACCACTGGATCCAACCAGCTCAACCCTTCTTTGCTTCTGGGTTTTCCTGTTAGGCACATCCACCTGCTTTTTTATTGCCCGAACTGGTTTGGGTTGGGTTGTGCTGAAACGGAAGCATTTCTTAATGATCAAGGTCTGCAGGAAACCCTTGAGCTGAATAACTCATCAGAAAATCAGGTCCAGACTTCTGTAGCCTCGGGCCCTTTGAGAACTGCTCCAGACAGGAGTGGGTCATCCAACCCGATGATCTGCTTAAGAGCCACTTTTCTAAAAGCCAAAGGCTCTGGAGAGAGCCCAGGGCCCCTGGTGTGCTAAACTTGCTGACGGCCCATACATTCCAGACGCAGTCTGATGGGCTTCTCTCTTCTGCGCTACCTGTTCCATTTTCTTATTTGCTATTAGGAACGCTGACTTTGAATGTAGATCATTTCCCTCTTTTTCCTTTCGCCTGCCTTTAAAAGAGATCTGTGCTGAGATGCCGCTTTACAAGCTGCCCTTGATTTTCGCGTTCGTTTGCTGAAGTATTTGGTATACTTGCAGCCAAGGAGCCCCGGGCTTTGGATCATTACGTCCCTCTGTTTTCCCTTTCCAAGTATTCACTTAAAACCCATGATGAAACCAGACAGGCAGAGCTTTCAGGCATTCTTCTGAAGGCCGAGCCCTTCTTTTCTGCACCCCAGTCAGCTGCTACTCTGGACCTGCTGTCTCCTACAAGAGAAGAATGTTGCCCTTCAGTGCGCCTTTACTGAACGGCTGGCCACACGCAAAACAGCAAATCCACTCGGAGCAAAAGAGTTTTCTTTAGCGATTCTTGCAAAAGCTTGACAGCAACAAACAACAAAATGCCTGCAGTAGAACTTGCAAAACATTAGGGAGACCCAGACTCCCCTAATACAATACCTAAAAACCTCACAGTGGTTCACAGGGGTGCCGGTGTAAGACGGCAGACCAGGAGGCATTTCCACTTAAGCTGGGAAGAAAGGTGGCAAGGTTTCTTCTGATCTGCTCATCCTCTTACTGAATTTCTTTCTTTAGTTGTTCTGCTTGTGAGGACAGTCGTTCACTCAAATCGCTAATACTTCTTACAGGTCTTGGCTTATACCTATTAGACTGAACCCACCCTGGGGGAAAGGGTGGGTGACTCCAATCTGAACCCACATATGAAACATCGGGGAATCCACAAACTCCAGGCTGCTCTGCTAATGTCACGGATGTTAAGTGGCCCAGAAGATTCTCTAAGAAGAAGGCAAAACCATTTTGACTCATAAGGATGCTGAGCCTCACAATGGAATTGCTTCTCATCCATCTAATCACCCTACCTTTAAAATAAAGAGGCAGGAGGGCCAGTTCCAACATGCACACACCCTCGTGCAAAAAAGTGCCTGGGGTGGCCTGCTCAGAGGGACACGCTCCAGCTGTTGCCATGGCTCGCTCAGACCAGCGGCCGCCTGGAGACGGCGCGGGAATGGAGGACACACGGGTCAGTCCCAAACACACGTATCGCCTGGGATGATGAGCAGAGGCCTCAGGATTTTTGGAAGCCCAAAAAGGCCCCTCTCTTTTGTAAGGCTGCCCCCAGCTGAAAGCAGACAAAAAAGGGAAGCATAAAATAAAACAGACTTTGTCTTCTTAGCCTGGCACACACGCCTGGGGAGCTGTGGCTTAGCTGGCAAATTGCAAGGGCCTCGATGGGAGATTCGAAACTCAACAAGTGGCTGTCACCATGGAAACGGCTCCACCGAACCCCGAGAATGAAGGACGTTGGCCTGGGGGAAACGTTGGAGGAGGACGGCTGTTTCTCTGAGAGTGCCCTCCCAAAAGCCTGCGCTGGGGAAGAGGTTAAAGGGATTGAACAAATGTCTTTGGGTCCTGAAGCGGACACAGCAAGTCTCCCCAAGTCACAGGATTTAGAGAGAACTGTGCTCCGTGTCCCACTCAGCCAGGGGGACCCAGGCGGGGGGAATCTCGTCCAGGCACAGCTGGCCCCGGGGCCCGTGGCCGGTGGGGCCTGTGCGTTCCTACAAAGCACATGGTTCCACAGCTGGACCCCCAGGGACACGTGGGACAGCAAAATCCATCCGGGATAGGAAAGGAAACTGGGGCTTTGACTGATTCAGAGCTGTGGGCAGTCAAATATAGGGCTGAATGTTCTCTCAGGAAGTGATCGGATTCAAGGTCATATTTTTTTTAAAAGAAATTTCCCCCAGAAACCCCTGTTTGCAAGATAAGGCCACACTTGGCATCTTGAGTGAGCACGTAGCTTGAGCTCAGGGTCCTGCCCCAAGGCTGGCGCCCGGGACCGAGGGCTCCACTCAGTATCCGCTGTCCCTTCTGACCCTGTGCCCCTGTGATGATTGGCCAGTGGGTGCAGGGACTTTCCGGTGCACGCATGATTACAAGGCACTCTTTAAATGCAGTGTCGACGTTCTAAATAGCACTCGCTTAGGCAATTACCCAGCCAGGAGCTTGTACAAACACAATAAGTAACACCAGAGCAGGACCCGCGCTCAGCATGAGGGGAAGAAAAAGCCTTCAGAAAACAGTGCCTACAGCCCCTCGGGTGGGCTTTTCAAGAGGTTCAAGTGTATTATCTGCTTTGGTTTTCACTGGGTGCACAGATTTTTTTTTTTTTTTGAGACAGAGTCTCACTTTATCACCCTCGGTAGAGTACTGTGGCATCACAGCTCACAGCAACCTCAAACTCTTGAGCTCAAGCAATTCTCTTGCCTCAGCCTCCCAAGTAGCTGGGACTACAGGCGTTTGTGGAGATGGGGTCTCACTCTGCTCATGCAGGTCTTGAACCCGAGCTTAGGCGATCACCCGCCTCAGCCTTCCATAGTGCTGGGATTACAGGTGTGAGCCACTGCGCCCAGCCTGGTTGCACAGATTTAGTTCTGCTGTATGTTTAATTCCATAGTGGGCACTGTCTCAGTAATAGTAATGATAATAACAGCAACAGAGACTGAGCCCTCGCTGTGTTCTAGGCACTGTTTTTGGTGCTCTCACGAGCATGTGTTCACCCATGTAACCGGCATCCTTGCTCTGGGGGCATCCCTGTTTTCCACATTCTGTTATTGAAGAAACTGCCTTAATCTTGCCCTAAGAAGTTTCTGCTCTAGTTGGGTTGAAGGTACATCCTCTTGCTCTGTGTCCCCAGCTGAGGGGACACTGTAGGGACATCATCTGGGAGCTGGAAAAGCACAGCAGTGATACACAAAAGGTGCCTTGTGTCCCCACAGTGGTACTGGGACAGCAATGGGCCCTGCTCCATGGCCTTCCAGGCAGCACCCAGCCACCCCATGAGGAGCTACAGAAAAGGCATTTGTTGGGCCTCCATCCCAGACAGGGATGGGCTGGGCCATCACACAGGAGCAAAGGGTGACAAATCAAATTGACACTGTCCTCAACTCTCCTTCCAACTGACTCAGAGCAGTGAATGGTGAGCAGCCTGAGGCGTGTAAAACATGAATGCCAAGGCAGATTCAGCTGGGGCACCTCCAGTTTGGGCCGCCATGCACCCTGGGAGTTTGGGCTGAAGTCACCTCCGTCAGTAAGACAGAGTTGAGAACAGAGGAGAGAACATCTTGTGCCTTGTCCTTGAGTCTCTAGCAACTGGCCTGCCCTTGCCAGTTCACCATCCAAGGCTCAGGTCCGGCTCTCAGGAAGGGGGCTGCTGGTTGCAGTGGTGTCCAGGCTGTCTTGCTCATCTGTGGTGTCAGATATCATGGAAAGTATGCACAGACCTTGTCTTTTGCTCATCAGCTTTCGTTAGTGTCTGTTTATTTTATGTGTGGCCCAAGGCAACTCTTGTTCTTCCAATGTGGTGCAGAGAAACCAAAAGGTTAGACACCCCTGGTGGGCTCTGGCTTTGAAGCCCACCACTTCCTAGCAAATGTGTGACTTGGGGAAAATTATTTAATCTTTCTGAGCTTCAATGTCCTCATCTATAAAACCACAGATCACAATACCAATCCTGAACTATCAGTGTGACGATTACGCAGCTAATTGGTACAAAATGCCCCATTTGAAGCAGTGGCAGCCTCCCATCCCCAACCCAGACATTGGTACCCACACGTGCATGCTTTCCTGTTGAACCTGGATGTGTTGAGCCTTGACACCATTCCAACCTGCCAGGGCTCCTGGCCATCCTCACCAATTGATCAGAGTTACTATCTGAGTTAAAACCTATTTGCTATTCTCGGCTTCACACCAAAGAGACATGTAAGAAATTCAGTGGTTCATTCAATAAATATTTATAAAGCATTTGTGGTGTGTCAAGTTCTTTACCAGCTGCTGGGGGATATAATAGGGGAAATGGGCAGGGGACAGGGCTCTTGTGAAAATGGACAGCGATTAAATGATCATATACAGAGTGAGTGGAGGGAGACCAGTCAGCTTAAGAAGAGATAAGATGACTTAAGGGGTGTCCAACCTGTGGCCCACGGGCCACATGCTGATTATTTAAGGCCTGTTTTGCTTATCTGTGGTGTCGGATATTACAAAGAGTATGTACAGAGCTTTTTTCTTTTTTTAGCTCATCAGCTTTCATTGGTGTTAGGGTATTTTAGTGTGGCCCGAGGAAACTCTTACTCTTCCAATTTGTGGCAGAGAAGAAGAATGTTGGACACCCCTAGAAGAAAGTAGATGTTCTCATGAGATATGGTCAATCTCATTATTCACAAATTCTGTAGTTTTTAGTTTACCCACTCACTAAAATTTATACGTAACCCCTATTCAATCCCTGCCACACTTTTGTAAACATTCATGGGCACATGTAAAGAGGTAAAAAAGAGGATTGCTTGAGGTTGCTTTGAGCTATGATGCCGTGGCACTCTACACAGGTCAACAGAGTGAGACAGGATCTGAAAAAAGAGAGAGAAAGAGAGGAGTGGGGAATTTGCAAACCACTCAGAAGTTAAGAACATGGATTGTGGAGTCAGGCAGATCTGGATTTGACTCCCACCCAAATCCACAACCAACTAGCTTGACGACCTTGGACAAGCCTCGGTTATCTCATCCATAAGACAGGATCAATAAAGTAGGTCCCTGTAGCCATTAGGTTGCTTTCAGCTACAAATAATAGAGAAGCCCGCCTCAATGGCTTAAACAACAAGCAGACGGTTTTCATCTCCCAGAACGCTGAGCCCGGGCCTTCAGGGTCCAGCTCCACGTCTCTGAGCATCTCCTGCACTTGGCCTTCCCCGTGTGTTGGTTTCATCTTCAGGCTGGGAGCACCAGAGATGCTATAATTCCAGACACTTATCCAAACAATGGTAACATCCCAGCAGAAAAGAATGGAGCGTTCTTTCTTCTGATACATCTTATTTGATTTGGAGAGAAAAAAGCCCTTCCTTCCAGAAAAATAGCTGGATGCTATGACAGTGCCTGTAGTCTCAGCTACTTGGGAGGCTGGGGTAAAAGGATTGCTTGTGCCTAAGAGTTTGAGGTTGCTGTGAGCTATGAAGCCACGGCACTCTACCGACAGTGACAAAGTAAAACTCTGCCTCAAAAAAGAAAAAGCCTCTTAGCCCTCTAGTACCCAGGTGCCTTCAAGTCCTCTGAGTGGGGCTGGCTATGTACGACAATAGTATAACACAAAAATCCAAGCGCCATCTCAGGGTCTTCCTCCCTCTAAATCAGACGCCTGTGACAGTCACCTCCAGAGAGGTGAGGCCAGGTTCACAGAGATGGGATTTCCCAAATAAAACCTTAGAAGAGCTTTGGCCTTCTTGGGAAATACTGTGAGTGAGCACAATAAACGTAATTGTTTCATCTTCTCCACCCTCTAAAGACGGGATGTTTAATATTCCAAAGTAGGCCAATTTGTCAAACAAAATAATGAATGTTCGTGGTTAGAAATACCCAGCAACGCCAGAACACTTTGACTTCAAAGTCTATATTCCCTTTCATTATCAAAGATTACTAACTATCAACACATTAGGATGGCGCCCACAGCTCATTAATGCTGAAGATAATTGCATCAGGCTGTCCATACTGGCTTTTCCACTGGGCTGAATATCTTGTTCATCAAGATTTACTGGAGAGAATATATTTGCATAGAGAGTGAAAAACAGTTTACCTCCAAGGTGGTGGTCCCCCGGCCCCATCCCCGACCTGGGTCTCTGGGCTCAGCAATTTGCCGCCTTCTATTAATCTCATAGTCACTTGACTTGCACAGAACAAGTACAAAAAGGTGGGGAGACCCAGGTAAGAAAGTGAGTTGATGTACAAAATTTACAGAAGAGAAATTTGAGTACTTCTTTGTTTTCAGACTCTCCATTGTTGATCGTATACACGAACTCCACTACAATCACAGTCCAAAAAATCATGAACGCCTGAGACAGGTTAAAATACCTTTCTAGCCATTATCTCAAATTTATCACAACCGGACTTGCATCCCCAAAGCAAACCTCTCTAGAATTCCACTGAATAGTGGCATCATCTGGTGGACATAAATGATACTGCATCTCTCCTATAAGTTTTTGCCATCCCTCGGTGAGAAATATTAATTTCTTAATTGTGCTAAATTGCTCGGAACTTATTGTAAATCATTGAAGTTTCCTCTAGTAAGCATCTTCAATTAAGCTTCACAGCTCCAAAGTAATAAAACCCTTGTAGACTTTTATAAAACCCTATAATCTGATAGAATCTATTTTCCACATTTTTCTGAGTACTTGATGTATAGATCTTATCTCACCCCAAAAGGTCATGGACTCCTTGAGGGAAAGTCATTCAACTCCTTTCTATACTTTATTCTCCCAACTTTCTTACTGGGTTCTGAAGGACTTGCCAAGGACAGAGTAATTTATACCACATGTGAGTGTCTGTGTTAAAGAGAGCAGAACACGCAACTGAAAGTGGGCAGAGTTTGGAGGCCAAAAAAACAGGGTTCTCTTTGTCCACCATTGGTGGGATTATAAATTGGGAGAGCCATTATGAAAACCAGTATGGAAGTTCCCAGAAAAACTAAAACTACAAGCAGCACATAATCCAGCAATCCCACTGCTGGGTGTATATCCAAAGGGATTGCAATCAGTATCTCAAAATGATACCTGCCGTCCTGTGTTCAATGCAGAGTCATTCACAACAGCCAAGATACGGGAGCAACCTAAAAGTTCATCAGCAAATGAATAGACAAGGAAAACGTGGCGTATACACAGCGGAATATTATTCAGCCTTACAAAAGAAGGAAATCCTGCCATTTGCAACACCTTGGATAAAGCTAGAGAACATTATGATGAATGAAATAAAGCGACACAGAAAGGCGAACGCTACATGCCTCACTTACATATGGAATCGACAGAAGTCGACTCATAGAAGCAGAGACCAGAAAAAGGGCCGGGGTGGTAGGGGAAAGGGAGAGATCTTGGTCAAAGTGTGCAAAATTTTAGTTACAACATAAATAAGTTCTGGAGATTTAATGTACAATATGGTAATGAAATGAAATCTATATGCATGAAACTGCTAAGAGAACAGATCTTTTCTTTTCTTTTCTTTTTTTTTTTTTTTGAGACAGAGCCTCAAGCTGTCACCCTCAGTAGAGTGCTGTAGCGTCACAGCTCACGGCAACCTCCAACTCCTGGGCTTAAGCAATTCTCTTGCCTCAGCCTCCCAAGTAGCTGGGACTATAGGCACCCACCACAGTGCCCAGCTATTTTTTGGTTGTAGTTGTCATCGTTGTTTGATAGGCCCGGGCTGGATTCGAACCCACCAGCTCAGGTGTATGTGGCCGGCGCCTTAGCTACTTGAGCTATAGGCACTGAGCAAAGGGAATAGATCTTAAATGTTCCCACCATACGCAAAAAATATAGTAACTGTATGAAGTGATAAATTAATCGTGGTGATCTCTTCCCAGGGATTACATGGGAACATCACATTGTACACCTTAAATATAAACAATTTTAAGTATTAAAAATTAATAAGCTGGGTGGCTTATGCCTGTAACCCAGCACCTTGGGAGGTCAAGGCAGGAGCATTCCTTGAGGTCAGGAGTTCAAGACCAGCCCGCAGGTGGTGCCTGTAGCTCAGTGGGTAGGGCACTGGCCACATGTACCAGAGCTGGTGAGTGTGAACTCAGCCCAGGCCTGCTAAAAAACAAACAAAATAATAGCCATGCATTGTGGCGGGCACTTGTAGTGCTAGCTACTCAGGAGGCTGAAGCAAGAGAATCACTTGAACCCAAGAGTTTGGGGTTGCTATGAGCTATGAAGCCATAGCACTCTATCGATGGCAACAAAGTTAAACACTGTCTCAATCAAAAAAAAAAAAAAAGACCAGCCTGGGCAACATAGTGAGACCTCATTTTTACCAAAAACATTTTCAGAAAAATTAGCCACGCACAGTTGGCAAACTCCTATAGTCTGAAATATGTGGGAGGTTGAAATGGGCAGATCGCTTGAGCCCGGGAGTTCATAGCCGTATGATCTACGATCACTACACACCTTTCTGGATGACAAAGCAAGACTCTGTCTGTAAAAACAATTAATAAGTGAATGAATGAAAACAAAGCAAGAAACCAAGGTTCTTTTTCCAGATCTTCCATCTGATAACTATGTGGCATTTGGGCAATCACCGTAAGTGGCTTTCTCAATCTATAAATTGGGTATGTAACTCCCTTGCAACATTATTTTGAAAAATCAATGAGATCATGGATGTGAAAGGGCAGTGACAACTGTGACATCATCGCTTCTCCTTCTTTGACAGCTCCGTATGCACTTTTGCTTGACATTATTGTTATTACCTTCATTATGGTCATCGTGCCATAAAATTGCAAGGTAAATTCTCCCTTGAAGCCCAGGATTGTGCTGCCCATCTCTCTCCTTGGGCAGCAGAATGGGCAAGGCTCCTTCTTACTCCCCTCCCCCTAAACCAAAACAAAAAAAAAAATTTAGGCCAGGCACAGTGGCTCATGCCTATAATCCCAGCACTCTGGGAAGCCAAGGCAGCAAGATCACTTGTGCTCAGGAATTCCATACCAACCTGAGCAAGCAGGAGATCCAGTCTCTAAAAATAGCCCATTGTTGTGGCAGGCACCTGTAGTCCCAGCTACTTGGGAGGCTGAGCCAAGAAAATCACTTAAGCCAAAAAATAAAAAATAAAAAAATAAAAAAAGAGAAAATCACTTAAGCACAAGAGTTTGAGGTTGCTGTGAGCTATGACGCCACGGCACTCTACCCAGGGCAACCTCAAAATAAAAGATCTAGGTACAGGAGAAAGGAGGTTTCCCTTGGCAGGTGCTCCCTGAAGACCATTCGAGGAGATAGCACGTAAGTTCTGAACACCAATCTTTAAAACTCAAACAGGAGGAAGAGTCCAAAGCAGCAGCTTCTCCTTGGGAGAGCTGGTCTTATGAAAAGAGGGAATTAACTGTCTCTGTAAAGAGATAAAGACCAGGGCGGTGCCTGTGGCTCAAAGGAGTAGGACACCGGCCCCATATGCCGGAGGTGGTGAGTTCAAACCCAGCCCCGGCCCAAAAAAGAAATAAAGACCAAAGGGACTTTCAGGGAAATGAATTTCGTTTCTGTGTAGGAATGAACTTCCTAGTAGTCCTGGAGGGAGAGGAACAGAGAACATCCCAGCCCAGGGACTCCCTCCTGCCAATGCACCTAATATTTCATGCAAATCTTTGAAGCGGAATCAGCCCCACCCTCACCCTCCGTTCATTTCCCTTCTAGTTCTGCTCTTTGTTCATTCACATATTAATTTGGGTGTGTGCTCGCCCAGCATCGAGGAGGCCCCAACTCTGCCACCAGGTAATACCTCCAAATGGGTCCCGCTTTAAATCACACCTGTGATCTACCTGCGATAGATTCATTATATCACAAAGGCTGAGGGCAGGGGTTTAGGGGCTGGACGCCATTTGTCATCAACTTGCATATTTTTTAAAAAGAGTTAAAACTTCAGACCCTGTCTCTCCCCCTTACTTATTTGTGCAAACGCCTCTGTGTTGAGCTGTCAGCCTCGGCCACACACTCAGAGTGCTAATAAGTCCTGTGGGGCCTTGCTGGGCGCAGCCCTTCTCCCTACGTGGTCTTACCTCATGATGACCTTTTCCCACCGGCCAGTAGGAAGGCATTCTGGTCGCTACCAAATATCTGGTTCTCAGCGGCCTCCCTCAAAAAGTGGCTTCAAGGCTGGGGACTGGGGGGGATTGCTTGAGTTTAGGAAGGCTAGACCCTGTTGCTACTAAAAAAGAAAAAAAAGCCTATAATCCCAGCAGTTGGGAGGCTGAGGTGGTTGGATTGCCTGAGCTCATAAGTTTGAGACCAGCCTGAGCCAGAGCAAGATCTCGTCTCTAAAAATAGCTGGGAGTTGTGGCGGGTGCCTGTAGTCCCAGCTACTTGGGAGGCTGAAGCAAGAGAATCACTTGAGCCCGGGAGTTTGAGGTTGCTGTGAGCTATGACGCCATGGCACTCTCCCAGGGGTGACAAAATGAGATTCTGTCTCAAAAACAAACAAACAAACCAAAAACAAAACTAGCTGAATGTTATGACAGGTGCCCATAGTTCCAGCTACTGAGGAGGCTGAGGCAAGAGGATTGCTCAAGTCCAAGACTTTCAGATTGCTGTGAGCTATGATGATGCCACTGCTCTCTACCAAGAACAACAGAGTGAGACTCTGTCTCAAAATAATAAAAAAAAAATTAAAACCCGGAGTACAATGCCTCAGATTTTTTTAAAAACCCTTTTTTTAAAGAGACAGAGTCTCAAGCTGTTGGCCTGGGTAGAGTACTATGGCACCACAGCTCACTGCAACCTCAAACTTTTAATTTTAAACAATATTCTTGCCTCAGCCCCCCAAGTAGCTGGGACTCTAGGCGCCCACCACAATGCCCAGCTACTTTTTTTGTTGTTTTTTATTTGTTGTTGTCATTTTTCTTTAGCAGGCCTGGGCGGGGTTCAAACCCACCAGCCCCAGTGCATATTGCCAGCACCCTAACCACTGAGCTATGGGCGCTGAGCCTAAAATTTTTTTTTTTTTTTTTTTTTTTTGTAGAGACAGAGTGTCAATTTATCACCCTCAGTAGAGTGCCGTGGCGTCACACAGCTCAAGCAACCTCCAATTCCCAGGCTCAAGCAATTCTCTTGCCTCAGCCTCCTGAGTAGCTGGGACTACAGGTGCCCGCCACAACGCCCGGTTATTTTTCTGTTTCGCAATTCAGCCAAGGCCGGGTTTGAACCCGCTACCTTTGGTATATGGGGCCGGCGCCCCACTCGCTGAGCCACAGATGCCGCCCTAAAAAAATTTTTTTTTTTTTTTTTTAAAGAGCACCTTCAAGAGACAAATGCCTTCCTTCTGAGAACCTCAGCCTCACCCTCCCAACTTTGGGTTTAATTCGAAAGGAAGCCCTCTACATTTCCATGGCCTCCGCAAAGCCTGTTTGTTGTCCTAATTACTCCAGGAAAGATCTCAAATGCACCCCACCCTCAAACCACAAAATTGTCCTTCATTTAGCCTCCAGTGGGCCTTTACCATGTTGCCTTCTAAAACCAAAGCACAGTACTTTGGTTTTGTTCTAGAACCTTCTGCCAACCTGAGCTATCTAGTATTGAGTGGGCCTGGATCCTCAGGTGATCCTTCAGCCTCATTCTGAGTTGTGTTACCAGAACCAGTGACTCAGGGCCTATCAGCTCCGCCTGCACAACTGAGGATGTCCAAAGCCCTTGGGTTGGGCCTGCTGTGTTTCAGCCTCATGCCATCAAGATAAGAGCATCACAATAATAGCTGGTTCCCTCTCAGCTACGTCCTAGCTGTGAAGTAAGCACAATACGGCCCAGGGCTGTTTGGAGAGTTCAGTGAAATAATAAAATTATGCAGAGAACAAGCTTGGCTCAGTAGATATCACCCACTAATTACTCCTGTGCTCCCCAACAGGAGAGCCACTGGCCCCATGTGGCCATTTCACATTAAATTTAAACGAATTAAAATGAAAATTCAGTCAGACTAGCCACACTTTATGGACTCACTAGCCACATGGGACCAGCGACTACAGTGCCGGATGTTTCTAACATCGCAGAAAGTTCTATTAGGGATTTTTTTTTTGAACAGAGTCTTACTCTGTTGCCCTGGGTAGAGTGACATGGCATCATCATAGTTCACAGCAACCTCCAAGTCTTTTTCTTTTCTTTTTTTTTTTGAGACAGAGCCTCAAGCTGTCACCCTGGATAGAGCGCTGTGGCATCACAGCTCACAGCAACCTCCAATTCCTGGGCTCAAGTGAGTCTCCTGCCTCTGCCTCCCAAGTAGCTGGGACTACAGGCACCCGCCACAACGCCCAGCCATTTTTTGGTTGCAGCAGTCATTGTTGTTTGGTGGGCCTGGGCTGGATTCGAACCCGCCAGTTCAGGTGTACGTGGCTGGTGCCTTAGCCCGCTGAGCCACAGGCGCCGAGCCGTGTTTCCTTTTTCATATGCAAGTGTGAGTGATTATAAATTGGTTTCACAATAGTACTGAGTACATTGGATATTTATTTTTTCCATTCCTCAGATACTTTACTAAGAAGAATATTTTCCAGCTCCATCCATGTAAACATAAAAGACATAAAGTCTCCATTTTTTTTAATGCTCTTTGAGAGAGAAAGGGAAAGAGTGTGCAGACCCTTTAGGAGAGACCCACTGGAGACTTCGTCATTGCTGGGAGCAAAGTCCCTGTGTCCTGTGTGTTCCCACTCAAATCCTGTGCTGGGTGTGCAGCGTGCCCTGTTGTGTAGCCCCCATGTTGCTCCTGCTTTGCTTTGTGGCATTCAGATCAATGGTAATTATTTGTGTGATAATCAGCGTAATGTTTCACTGCCTTCTTCCACCAAAAAAAGCTCCGGGAAGGCAGGGCCATGTGTGAGTTGCCGTGCACAGCTTTATCCCTAGCAGAGGGACCAACACAGGGTGCACCTTTAACAAATACCTACAAACAAACGAATGTGAAAGTTCAATCCGCACTTTTTGAGATCACATTTGTTAGACTTCCTCTTTCTAGCACTATGAGGAAAAGTTTGATTCTCAATCATTAGTGGACTCTAGGCCTGAAAAACAAGACATTTATGAGATTACAGGGTTGGCCTTGCCCTGAACTCCATCTCTGACCTCAGTGGTAACTCTCACTGACGGGGCTGCTCTGTTTATTTGCACAATTGGCAGTGATTTCTTGGGAGGGAGGTGACATTAGGAACTTCAGTAACTTTGAAGTCATTCATTCAATCCTTGTTTTTCTCTTTCTTGGAGAGAATTCTGTTTTTGTTTGTTTTGTTTTGTTTTTGAGACACAGTCTCACTTCGCTCTGTTTGCCCGGCTAGAGTGCAGTGGCCTCATCATAGCTCCCTGTAACCCGGAAGGTGATCCTCCTGCCTCAGCCACCTGAGTAAGTGGGAATACAGGCATGGGCCATCACACCCGGCGAATTTTTCTTTCTTTCTCTCTCTCTCTTTTTTTGGTAGAAACAGGGTTTGTTGCGCACCTGTGGCTCAGTGAGTTGGGTGCCAGCCTCATATACCAAGGGTGGCGGATTCAAACCCAGCCCCGACCAAACTGCAACAAAAAAGTAGCCGGTGTTGTGGCCGCACCTGTAGTCCTAGCTTCTTGGGAGGCTGAGGCAAGAGAATCACGTAAACTGAAGAGATGGAGGTTGTTGTGAGCTGTGACGCCACAGCACTCTACCGAGGGTGACAAAGTGAGACTCTGTCTCTTAAAAAAAGAAAAAAGAAAGAAACAAGGTGTCATTCTTGCTCAGGCTGGTCTCAAATTCCTGGCCTCAACCAATCCTCCCACCTCAACTTCCCCAAGTGCTAGGATTACCAGTGTGAGCCACTGTACTCAGCCAATGGAAAGAATGACTTTTAGAATTTTTATACCTGGTGCTCCTTTTTCTGATCCTTTGAGTGGGTTTTGATAACTAAGTAAGGACTTTGCCTTTTCCTTCTGCTTTCTTTTTGTAAGCATCAAAAGGAAGTCAAGTACTGAATCTGATATTAACATAGTGGTTGTGAAAGTGAAATCCCCAGAGCAGTGTCAGGTGGGCAGGGTGGCTGACTGCACAAAGCTGCAGATGAGGTCCTGGGCAGTAAGGCCATTTCGTCTGCTTGGGGCCATCCACGGATAGCAGGAAAGGGTGGTGAGAGGGGAGACGGATCACACAGCTCACACTGGTAACTTTTGTCATTCTCGCCACCTGGTACCCTCTGTGGGTCTCAGGGGAGGGCGGGTCCCAAGCAAATGCCCCTTTTTCCCTACTGCAGCCCCGTTGAAGGCACGCTCAGCACCTCTATTGCCCTTGCTACTGTAACTTGGCCAAATAACTCAAGTCCCTACCTTGTCCCTTGAATTCTTATAAGGTTGGATAGAAGTCCAGTGTGGTTTCCTGTTCTCCCTTGCCCTCTGTCCAGGTGGTGTAGTGGATTGAATAGTGGCCCCCAGAAAAGAGATGACTAGGTCCGGACTTCCAGAAACTACAAAGGCAACTGTATTTGGAATAAAAGATCTTTGTGATGTAAGGATCTTGAGGTGAGATTGTCTTGGATTTAGGACGAACCCTAGATACAACACATGCCCTGATGAGGACACACAGACACGGAGGGAAAGGACCTATGTAGAGGCAGAGGCAGGAATTGTAGTGAGCTATAAGCCAAGGGGTGCCAAGGATTGCCAGCAGCCACCAGAAACAAAGAGAGAGGTGTGGAACAGCTTCTGTCTTGTGGAAGGTGTAAATGAGGAGAGGTTGAGATGCGGCCAGATGAGGCCAAGGCTACAGTGGAGATGTTCAGCTCAGGTTTCTTGAAAGGGGAGGGTGACTTGCCTGGGCAGTGCAAAGGTAACATCTGCGCCTGGGGGCAGTTAGAGACTCCTTTTATATGGGGCCTAGGGGTGGGCACATTCCACAGCTTGTTTGGAAAGTTCTGGGTAGCCTGGGCTAGCCAGATCCTTATTGTTTTTGTCTTAGGAGGGGAGGGTTTGTGTGTGGCATTAGCCCCCCATCACCTCAGAGCCTACAGAAGGAACCAACCCTGACAACCTTGACTTTGAACTTTTGGCCTTTACCCAGTGTGAGAGAATGTTTCTGTTGTTTTTAGCCACTCAGTAATTTGTTATGGCAGCCCTAGGAAACTAATACAATGGTGATGTAAGTTGGAAAAGACCTTTCAGACCTGAGCATACCAATGACCCACGCTATCTTTTCAACAGCGTTAGTCTAAGCTGGTGCAGCCAGGGCTTGGAAGTGTCTAGGAAAATAGTGTTGGGTCTGTGTTGTTAACCACCAGCCCTGGAGTTCTCCCCTGAAACCAGTGGCTGTTTATGGCAGATAACTCCCCTTTTATCTTTATCAGCTGGGGAAACAAGAGAACAACCACACAGCTTAGGGACCACTTAGCTGAGTGGGGAGGGATGGAAACTGCAGTCAGTTGAGCAGGGTCACAGGACTTTCCTATGCTCCCCTCTCCCCACGCCTCTGCTGCTTAGCACATAGCAGGGAAAGAACAATGTCCTTGTCTACAACAGCAGTTGTCAGTTAGATTACAAACACAGTCCTTTTTCTGAATGATAGAATCCTTTCTAACAAGGCAAAGCAATGCAATGTTCAACATTAGAGAAAAGAGGCTCCGTGCTTGTAGCTCAAGTGGCTAAGGCACCAGCCACATACACCAGAGCTGGCGGGTTCAAATCCAGCCCGGGCCTGCCAAACAACAATGACAACTACAACCAAAAAATAGCCAGGCTTTGGCAGGCGCCTGTAGTCCCAGCTACTTGGGAGGCTGAGGCAGCAAGAGAATCACTTAAACCCAGGAGCTGGAGGTTGCTGTGAGCTGTGATGCCACCGCACTCGACCCAGGGCGACAACTTGAGGCTCTGTCTCACAAAAAAAAAAACAAAACAAAAAACAAACATTAGAGAAAAGAAATCCTCCCACCCTCACTGTTCTCTTTGGTCTTTCCCTCTCCCGGGCACCATCCCTTTCACCTGGTGTCAAAGCAGCATGGCTGAGAGCAGAAAGCAAACAGAAAGCAGAGGGTGATATCTGGGCACACGCAGGTGAGATTCTCTGGGTGACATCTGGGCACACGCAGGTGAGATTCTCTGGGCAGCCACCAAAGGGCACAGCTCACTTTGGCTGTTTTGTTTCCATAACTTTTTTTGAGATAAAGTCTCACTCTGTTGCCCTGTGTAGAGTACCATGGTGTCTTCATACCTCACAGCAATCTCAAACATTTTTGGGCTCAAGTAATCCTCCTGCCCCAGCCTCTGGTATAGCTGGGACTACTGGTGCCTGCCACAACACCTGGCTAGTTTTTCTATTTATAGTAGAGATAGGGTCTCCCTCTTGCTCAGGGTGGTCCTGAACTCCAGAAGTCAACCCACTCCGTCCTCCCAGAGTTCCAGGATTACTGCTGTGAGCCACTGTGCCGGGCCTGGTTTCTATAATTTTATTTTATTTTATTTTATTTATTTATTTATTTTTTTTTTGAGACAGAGCCTCAAGCTGTCACCCTGGATAGAGTGCTGTGGCATCACAGCTCACAGCAACCTCCAATTCCTAGGCTCAAGCGAGTCTCCTGCCTCCACCTTGCAAGGAGCTGGGACTACAGGCGCCCACCACAACGCTCAGCCATTTTTTGGTTGTAGCCGTCATTGTTGTTTGTGGGGCACAGGCTGGATTCGAACCCGTCAGCTCAGGTGTACGTGGCTGGTGCCTTAGCCCGTTGAGCCACAGGCACCGAGCCGGTTTCTATAATTTTAAAATGTTAGAAATTCGTGCTGGTGTTGATATGCAAGAATCTTAATTTGTTCTACAGATTGGGAAAAAATTGTTTTATTTAACAATAAGGAGGGAGATTTTTTTGGCAGTCATAAGTGGTTCAGTGCGATAGCTGTAATTAAGACATTTCCGCAGCCTGAGCCACAGCGAGACCAAGACTCTCTCTCTAAAAACAGCCGGGTGTTGTGGGGGACGCCTGCGGTCCCAGCTGCTCGGGAGGCCGAGGCAAGAGAATCACTTGAGCCCAAGAGTTTGAGGTTGCTGTGAGGTAAGTCACCACAGCACTTTACCCAGGGCAACAAAGTAAGACTCTGTCTTAAAAAGGAAGAAAGAAAGAAAGAAAAACGGCTTTTTACCCTTTAAAGTCTTTAGTAAAAGTATTGTTATCTGTTAATTGCCATGTAATCAGTTGTACAGTTTTTTATGAATAGTGTATACAAAACATGGAAATTTAAAAAAAAAAAGACATTTCTGTTAATATACTAATGCCATTTAGAGTTGCTTTCATGTCCCTCATTTCACTGAGTCTCCTAGTAGCTCATGAAATAAATAGAGCAGTAATTATTGCCCCATTTTAGAGTGAGCAAGGTTCACGAGGCTAAGGGGGTGTATGGACAGGGAAAAAGAGCAGACTGAAAATTCCTAGCCAGGGGGATGAGTAGGAAGGAGCCTGGAACAGTGGAGAAATTTTCATGGCTAGAGAGCAGGGTGTGGGGGGCAAAACATACAGCTGGAGAACTCTGTTGTTTGCAGAGTTTCCTGAAGAGACAGGTGTGGGCCACTAGGCTGCCAACCAGCTGGAGAGAAAATGAGGGAAGCCTATGGTTTGTAAGCAGACGTTTTCTCCTTGGAGCCTGAACGTTCAACAAGAGGTGGATTTTGGAGAAACTGTGTTCTCAATCCAGTGACTGCCCAATGTGATGATGCTTCGTGGTTAAGCAATGAATGAACTTTATCCTCTGCAGTAAAGAGCAGGGCCTGGTCCTCGTCACTGTACTTCCTGGCAGTGTGTCCCCGCATCATAGGCCTGGCTGTCAGACGGAGTCCTACACACGCAGCATTTTGGAAAGCTGGCTCTATCGGGCACTAGGAGGCCTGGGGTGGTGGATGTGACTGTTGGGTTGTTAGCCTGGTGTGGTGAGCTGGGAGGGACTAGCGCCTGGGCAGGAGGCCTTTCCCGCTGGCCTGACACATCACATTTGCTTTTTGGTTTGCACACACAAAATGAGTCTCCCCTGCGACCCTCTCCCCAGAGCCTCATCAATTAGAGCTGCTTTTGTCCCTAGCATCCTTTTGTTGACCAGCTTGGAAATTAGTTAGGAGGGAGAAGAAAGGGGAGTTGTCTTTGCAGGCAGGGGCTCTGGAGAGCTGGCTGCTAATGAAGGCACCCTGAATGGTGCGATTGTGCTGCTGTTTATATAGTTTTTATTTTAATTTGCATCTGTACCAGGCTCGAATCCCAAGAGTCATTCAGCCGTGTTTGGAGCTTTTATCTCCTTCCATGGAGCCAAATCTGCCAGTTTATCATTTGCCTGGAGGAAATTAATGTGGGTCTCCCCTCCTTTCGCTTTTATCATGTGCTGTTGAATTGTTTATACATCCGTGGAGAGAAAGACTCTGCAGAGCCGTAGAAGGACCATCAGGCTGCCAGTACCAAGGCCTCCGATCACGAGGCTAAGGGAGGCACACGGCATCAGAGAGCTCAACTGAATCTCTCAGGGTAAGAGGTGAGAAAAACTTCCCCGTTTCCCTTTGTCCCCTGCATGGATGTTTGTTCTCCCTTCCAAGGTACTCACCAGGCCCGGCCCCGCTTCGCTTCTGAGACCAGGCAAGATTCAGCATGTTCAGAGTGGTATGGGTGTAGATGATGGATGTACTGTATATTTTTTACTTTTCTACATTTACTGAACACATAATCAAAATTTGACTCAAGAAACACCTCCAGCCTACATTCCTCCTAAAAACCACAATTACTCAGCATGGAATGAAATTTTTTTTTTTTTTTTTTTAATAGAGACAGAGTCTCACTTTATCGCCCTCAGTAGAATGCCGTGGGGTCACACAGCTCACAGCAACCTCCAACTCCTGGGCTTAGGCGATTCTCTTGCCTCAGCCTCCCGAGTAGCTGGGACTACAGGCGCCCGCCAC
>CAUYRH010050989.1:0-11799 GCA_963574655.1 Perodicticus potto | reverse complement strand
TAGTTAAACATTTAGTTTTATAAGAAATTATCAGACTGCATTTCACCAACAATGTGTAAGAGTTTTAGTTGCTATTATTTACTATGTTCTGTCAACTTAATTTTAGCCTTTTTGATGGATACATATGTAGTTTCTCATTGTAGGTTAAATGAGCATTTCTCTGACTAATGATATTGAGCATTTTTTCACGGGCCATTTATCTATCTTTTGGGAAATTGCTCTTCAAATAGTATGGCTATGTTTTCTTTCTTTCTTTTTTTTTGAGACAGGGTCTTACTATGTCACACTTGGTAGAGTGCCACCATGGTGTCACAGCTCACAGCAACCTCCAACTCTTGGGCTTAAGTGATTCTCTTGCCTCAGCCTCCCAAGTAGCTGAGACTACAGGTGCCCGCCACAACACCAGGCTATTTTCTTATTGCAGTTGTCATTGTTGTTTAGCTGGCCCTGGCTGGGCTTGAACCTACATATGGCTAGTGGCATAACCACTGTCCTATGGGCAACAAGCCTATTTTTTCTATCTTTTTTTTTTTTAATTAATTAATTTTTTTTTATTGTTGGGGATTCATTGAGGGTACAAGAAATCAGGTTACACTGATTGCATTTGTTGGGTAAAGTCCCTCTTACAATTGTGTTTTGCCCCCAGAAAGGTGTGGCACACACCGAGACCACACCCCTCTTGCTTCTACCCTCTCTCTACTCTTCCTTTACCCACCCCTCCCTCATTCTTTCTCTCTCTGCTCTCCCCTTCCCCCAGCCCCACCATGTCATTAATTGTCATTAATGTCCTCATATCAAAATTGAGTACATGGGATTCATGCTTCTCCATTCTTGTGATGCTTTACTAAGAATAATGTGTTCCACTTCCATCCAGGTTAATACAAAGGCTGTAAAGTCTCCATTATTTTTATTGGCTGAATAGTATTCCATTGTGTACATATACCACAGCTTGTTAATCCATTCCTGGGTTGGAACAGCCTAAATGCCCACCAACATAGGAGAGAATGGTTTTACCATTAGTTTCTAGTATATTTGGCATCATCATCCAGAATACCAGTGCCATAATTCCCGGTAGGTCGAACAATTTTAGTAGAAGGTGAAGACAGTGTTGTAAAACGCTAGACAAATTGTTTGTTTTGGAATAAAATTACATAAAGTAATGAATATATATCTTTTACATATAAAGAAATGGTCTTTACAAGCAAGACACAACAGAAAATAAATTAGAAAAGATAGTTTTACACAGATACTATATCCTTAAGATTGTACTTTATTTTTGCCGGAGTTCAAAGGCCTATACTGATTTTAGATAGATCAACATTGAAATGAGGACAATAGTAGAAAATCTATAAGTTATTTTGTTAATTGTTAATGACAGAAATAAATTAGTCACAACAAGCAACCAAATTTTCTGGAAAAATAAGGTTGTGTAAATACAAGACAATTAAGTTAGCAAACTTGCCAGCATATGCTATGTTGGCATCACTGAAAAAACAGCTCAGTATGTTTTATAACTTTAGTATATCAGCGCCTGACAATTGGATTCCTATGAACACCCAGCAGTGTCTTACTGAGTGGAATTCATTGTTATTGGCTGTACTTAAATTAGAGCAATAGAAAACATTCATAAATTTCTTCAAACTTGTCAAGAGTGAAAGTGAAATCAGGGTCATTTTAGTCCAGGTTTACAGGATAATACTATGAAGACAATGGCAGTGTCCAAATGGATTAAACATTTTACTGACGGGAGAGAAAGCGTCACTGATGAAGAGAGGCCAGGGCAGCCAGTAATGAGCAGAACTGACCAAAACACTGCAAAATTTGTGTATCAAAATAAGCAGCTGTCCATGAGAATAGCAGACCAAATACACCTCCATAGAGAAACAGTTAGGAAAATCTTACCTGAAAATCTTGGCATGAAGAAGGTGTGGGCAGAAATGGTCCCAAAGAAGCTCACCAATGAACAAAAGCAAAGGAAAGTGAAGGTTTGGCAAGACCTTTAGAGAGACCATGTTATCACCAGTCCTGAAACATGGATGTACGAATATAACCCTGAAGCAAAGCATCTAAGTGCACAACAGAAATCAGCCAATTCTCCATGACCACACAAAGTTCAGCCAAATCAAATCGAGAGTGAAAATGATGTTGCTGACCTTTTTTGATATCAGAGGGATTGTTCATTATGAATTGTACCAACTGGACAGTTAACCAAGTTTACTCTTTGGAATTGCTGAAAAGGCTGGATGAAAAAGCTAGATAAAAACAACAAAAAGTTTTCACCAGTAACTCATAGCTCTTGCATCACAACTATGCACCACCTCATATGGTACTGTCTGTGTTGGAGTTTTTAGCCAGTAAACAAGCAACTGTATTGGAATTCCCTTTCTACTCACCTGTTCTGGCCCCCAATAACTTTTTTCTTTACCAGGAGATAAAGGAAATATTGAAAGGAAGACATTTTGATGACATTCAGGACATCAGGAGTAATACAATGGTAGCTCTTTATGGCCTTTCCAGAAAAAGCTCTAAAATTGCTTGGAAGGGTGTTGTTGCATAACTTCCCACAGGGAGTGCTTTCAAAAGGAGGAGTGTAGCAGTTTGTCTGGGAAGAGCTGGTGAACTTAATTTTCAGACCTTGTATATTAACTGTATAATCACTTTAGTCAAACTACTGATTCGACTATTCTAGTTACCTGCTTGATTTGTTCTAAATGGAGTGAACATTTTTTTAAACACTGAAAGATTTGCCTATTTTACTTAAAAAGTTTATAAAGTCTATACATTTTTCCAAATCTTAATCTTTTAAGGTCTTATTTACCAAAGTTTCCTTTAGTTCTTCATAGGACTTCTATGTGGCTCAGCGAGTAGGGCGCCGGCCCCATATACCGAGGGTGGTGGGTTCAAACCCGGCCCCGGCCAAACTGCATCAAAAAATAGCCGGGTGTTGTGGCAGGTGCCTGCAGTCCCAGCTACTCGGGAGGCTGAGGCAAGAGAATCACCTAAGCCCAGAAGCTGGAGTTTGCTGTGAGCTGTGACTGCACAGCACTCTACCAAGGGTGACAAAGTAAGACTCTGTCTCTACAAAAAAAAAAAAAAAAAAAAAGTTACTCTGAAATTGAAAGGAATGATCAGCTAATTTACACAAAAAGCTAGCTTAATTTTGAAAACATTTTGTAAATGAAATAAAAAGCGTAATTTCAACATAATTTTTAATTCAATTTATGTAAAATTCTAGAGCAAAACTATCATGAGAAATAGATCAGTGGCTACCCTTAGGTGGTCAGCAGAGGTGATCAGTTGCAAGAGGTTATGAGGAAACGTTTTAAGGTGGTCTAAATATTCTTTATCTGGATTGCAGTTTGTCTCATATAACTATACAGTTAACAAAAATTATTAAACTCTACGCTGAAACAAATATTTTTCATGTGAAGAAATTCTTAACAGAATTTAAACTAAACTTATTTTTTTTATTAAGTGAAATAAGTTACAAACCAAAAGACATATATTTCGTAAATGTCACTCATGTGGAATCTAAACGTGTTGATCTCAGAAAGGCAGCGAGTGACATTGTGGTTGCCAAGCGATGAGGGATTGGAAGAGGGAGAATTGGGGAGATAATAGTCAAAAGGTACACAATTTCAGCTTGATAGGAGACATAAGTTTAAGAGACCTATTGTACAATATGGCGACTATAGTTAATAGCATATTATACTCTTGAAAAATGCTAAGAGAATGAATGTGAAGTCTTACATCACAAAATGATAGCTGTGCGAGGTAATGCACATGTTATTTAGCTATTCATTCCACTACGTATACATAATTGAAAATATTATATGTACATGATAAATACATACAATTTTATCTGTCAATTTAAAATATGAAATGTTTGTTATTCTTCCAACTAATACGTTTAATAATTTCTGGCATTGCTTTTAGTCTAATAGCTAATTCCACAACTATTATTCCATTAACAAACTTCTTATATTAATTGTATCATTAAATAAGAGAGCTGACATTGATGATAGGCTACTGAATTACGTCTATTTAAAAGTATTCACTTTTGATTAAAGAGAAAATATTTTTATCTTTAAAATTTAAGAAATGAGAATAACTATTGGACATTAAATGAAATTTGAAGAAAGAATCAAGCACTTCTTGACGGCTATTAAAGGCCATATGCTCTATCATAGAATTTCAAATATTCAATTTGATGATCATCAATTGAGTACAATTGTTTTCCTTTAAAATTGCATCTATTCTGAAAACATATAGACAAGCGTTGTTCATAATTATAAAGATTAGAACATTTTATCCAGCAATAAATGGTTTATTAAATATATTCTTACATATCTATCATTAAAATCAGATATACTTTTGACTTAAATTGATTGACATGCCACATAAATGTGTCATTAATACTTTAATTTGGATTTTCAAATACTAGGTTAGGTAACATTTTCAAATGTATATTTATTGGCCATTTTATTTCCCCTTCTTTAATTTTCTTGTTTCTATCTTATATCACTTTTCTTCACCATTTTTAGGGATTTGTAGGAATTTCTTATATTTTTTGGATGTACTTTTTTCTTGTATAACTGTACTTCAAACATCTTTCTGCACTATGGCTTGTATCCCCTGGTTTATTCAATTAAGTCTAAATCTACTCATGAAGAGATGTTGTTTCCTTTTTTTATGCAACTAAATTAATTATTCATTCCCTATATTTCTTGTTAAAAAAAATAACCCTTCCCTATCTTGAAGTCTAATCCTTTTTAAGCATCCAGAACAGCACAATAAGGCATTCAAACAGCCATCTCTGGACTGGATGGACAATAATTAATGCACATCATTCTTGGATGTAGTCATAGGTTGAACATACTGCATTCACTGATTTTTCAATAAGGCTTAAAGTTATGAAGAAGAAATTTCTTTCTTTTTCTTCTCAGTGGTTAATTTAATTTTCCTCCCTACTGAACCAAATTATTTATTTGCTACCTGTCTTTATCATCTCTTCATGTTCCCCATGTTGTTGCCAATTCAATCATAGCTCATATGTTTCTTAGTACTTCCAGTCACTTTATGATTTTACATAGAAATATTATTTTTTAAATTTAAAAATAACATATGTGTTCTTTGTTTAGAAAAAAGAGATATATCATTCTATTAGTAAACTCTTGACTAATATTGTAATGCCCTTCTTAAGAGATAGTCTTCAAATTGTGAGAAATTATTTTAATATGTAATATGTGTACATATATATACTTTGTTGTTAAATATTTTAGAATGTTTTATAATTTGAAATATAAATATGTAATTTTTATTTGTTGTTATGCCCATATATTGACCACATTTGTGGAACTCCACTGCTAAAAAGGGCTTTTGGTGGTTAAGCTGTTCTCAGCTATTGTGTACCTCAGTATTCTTTTCATACTGTCCTCTGCATTACTTCTTGATTGATTTCATTGGTCTTTCTTACTCTAAACTTCTGATACGATGTTCACATCTTGATCTAAAATAATGTCTACTCTAACACCAAGGTGGCACAGGCTTTACATATGTATACACACACATTCATAGATAGGACTTGCTTGTTGCATCAATTGTGCTTTTGAAGGTAGCTTTATTTTAACATTCAGCATGTGGTATATAGAAATACATGGATTATGTAGTATATATGTATACATTTTAGTCTACTGTGCATTTAAGGTTATATGGAACAAAGCACCAACAAGATATCATCTCAGATAAATTTTTTGCCAGGACAGAGTGATGGTGAATCGGAATGTTTTTCTAGTGAAGAGAACAAAGTAATATGATTGCTTTTCTGCCCTTCTGCTCCTTTATTGTCATTCATTCATTATTGAACAGCATAGGTGAAAGGGCAAAATAAATATGGTAATATTCATGAATGATATTAGCATCAATTTGAAATCAGTCACACTGTATCAACAAAATAAATATTATTGACATAATATTAATTAGTCATTCAAAAGTAGAGCAGAATGTATCAACACAATAATTAAGACAAAAGAAGAAGCCTTTATGCTTTTTGGATTATCAGCTGAATCAACTGGTGATGGATACTATGACATTTAGTGAGGAAGAAAACATTGTAAATGTAACAGATTTGGGTAGCTGAATGCAGTTATATGCATACATATATTAAATATTTACACACACATATGTATATGTAGAAAATACATATATACATATATAATATATATGTATATAATATATATGTGTATATAATATATATTTGTATATTATATATAAAATATATGTGTATATATAACATATACATGCATATTGTATATAAAATATATATGTGTATATATAATGTATATGGTAATACAAATGTTTATGTGTATGTATGTGTATATCTATGTAAATAAAAAGCAGAAATTAGAACTATCAAGTACTATCAAGTAAGATATTGATAATATCATCCTTAAATAGATATTAAATGCTTATGGATAATAGTTAAATCTACATGAAATTATCCAGAGAGAGAGTGAAAATAGAGACAAGAAGACCTGATTGTACTCAAGCATTTTGAAGTTGGATTGAGAATGAGGACCCAGCAACAGAGATTGAGCTGGTGCTTCCAGCACTGTCACAGAGGCCAATATAGAAATTCTCCTATATTAACTAAACTAAGAATAGAGAATTGAAAGTGACCATAGATTTTTGAAATACTAAATACTGGAAATCTTTAACAGGTGGAGTTTCATTGCAATGTTTTGGATGTAACGTGGAGTTATGTAGGCTAAAGAATTAATAATGGAAAAAAGAAGAGATAATAACAACACAGAGGAGAAAAATGGAGTAAAAGATTTTTTTAGTATAAAAAAGTAGAATATTTGTTTGAACCCAGCCACGATACATGGGGAGATACCAGAGAGGTGATTCATATAAGCATATCAAGAGCCTACTACGTATAAATTATTTAAGTATAGTACACATATGAAGAATAGACATTATTATGACTATACAGAGACCTCCCAAAGAATTTATATCAGCAGCACACAACTATGTAACCAACACTTAAACCAATAAAGTGAACATTGTGTGCTAGAACCCACTTTATTCTGCTCATTCAGGAACATTTGAGCTATTATTGGCCTTTTTGCCTTCATAAATATTTTAATCTTGTGTGTTTTTTTTGGTATGAAGATTTATTTTCTTTATTTTCCCATTTCCTAAGCCTTGCTCCCAGGATAACTGGTATTCGGATTTATGAAGTATAGTTCAGAATTTTTTTTGCTATATTATTAATTAACATGAATATACTCATTATATTCAATAATATGATTTTTTATCCATTGTATTTTATTGATATTATGTTTTTGGATATTATGAATAGTGCAGTCATATGAACTGAAATTTAAGAAATTACATATACCACAAATCATCACACATTTATGGCCTAAGGTAGCAAAATAAATATATACAAAATATATACATGATATTAAACAAACTTTCCTAGTGAACAAACTTTGAGGAAACTTGCAGAACTAAGGACTTAATATTGTTGTGACATAATTCTTTCCCCAAACTGATCTGTATACATTGAAATCCTAATCAAAATATTTGCAATCTTCATATAGAAAAAAAAAATCACAAAATATTTGTGAAGGTGGGCGGCACCTGTGGCTCAGTGAGCAGGGCGCCGGCCCTATATGCCAGAGGTGGTGGGTTCAAACCCAGCCCTGGCCAAAAACTGCAAAAAAATAATAAAGTTTATTAAAATATATATATATATATATTTGCGAAGGCAAAAAGACCAATAATAGCTCAAATATTCCTGAATGAGCAGAATAAAGGGTAGTCTTAATCTACCAGAATTTAAGACTTATTCTAAATATACAGTAATCTATACAGCATGATATTAGTAAAAGTATATCAAAATGAATCAATAGACTGAATTCAGAGTCCACTAATAGATTCACATACCTATGATATGTTATTTGATAAGTGCATGAATACATTCTCTGAGAAAAGGATTATATTTTCAACAATGATGCCAGACTAACTGTGGAGATTATATATATATATATATATATATATATGCATATTATATATAGTTACATATCATTTCATATATGTATAGTTACATATAATTTCTATATTTAGAAAAATATAACCCTATGTCACAACGTATTACAAAAACCCAATAATCTATATTAAACTTTAAAATGGTTAGAAGAAAAGATTTAGAATGTTCCCAACGTAAGAAATAATAAATACTTGAGGTAATTACAATCCATTTTCCTGATTTGATCATTATGTAGGATATGTATGCATCAAAATATTACAAGTACTTTATAAGTATGTGCAACTATTAATTATTTAAAAAATGGACTGATATTGATAACAGACATAATGTAAAATATAAAACAAAACAAAATATATCATTATAAGAAAATACAGAATATCTTAGAATATCTTTTCAATCGTGGTCTAGACAAAGCTGTCTTAGAGACAGTGTGAATAAAAATTTTTAAATTTTTAAATTTGTATTTGTTAGGAAATGTCATCAAAAAAATAGATAATTCACAGACTTGAAGAAAACTCTTCTAATAAACTTTCTTTCTGAAATTTAAGCATTTTCTCAACTCATTAAAAATGGTAAGCATAAAATAAATAGGTAATAGACTTAAAGAATTAAGAAATAAAATCATATGAATGCCAAATAATCACATGGAGAAGTACTCCACACGTTACTTATTAGTGGAACACAAAAATCAAACCAGTGAAATACTAAATATTAGAATGGGTAAAATTAAAACTGCAGATACCAAGCACTTCCAAGTGAGAGAAGCAAAAGGGACTTTTACGCATTGTTGATGGGAGTGTTAAATGACCTAACATTTGGAAAAGTTCTCAGCATTGACCTCACGACTCCACTTTTCTTCTCTTAGGTGTTTACTCAGGAGAAGTTAAAATGTATTTCTACAAAAAGAATATAAGGACTTTATTCATGGTATAAAAAAATAGAAAAATTATAGCATCCATCAAGAAGAAAATTAACTACAGTCACATCATCTTATGTTGACCATAAATAAAATGATGCCAAACATTCCTGATACATGTTACAACAAGGCCAACTCTCAAAAATAAGGCAGTTGAATGAAGTAATCAGACCAAAAAGTGCACATATTATGATTCCTTCTATATGAAATACTGGAATGAACAAAATGAGTCTGATATCCTGGAAATTGTATCTGTCATACAGGAAGATGGAGGTGGGGTACATTGGCTGGGAAGAGAGGACATGAACAATTTTTTAGTACTGTGAAACTGTTCTGCCCTTGATACAGGCTTTCCAAAATGTGGGAAACGACATACAAGATCATAGTAAAGTATATAGCTACTAAGATCTATCACTATTAGTGTAGAATTATCTATTTCTTATTTATTTTATCAATATTATTGTCTGAAGTCATGTCCCAGGTAGAAAATGTTCATATTTAACCTAGTGATTTAGCTAATTAAATTATTCGAAGCTTTGCCTTGATTTCCACTTGATATTTAGAATAACTTACTACAGCAGAGAAATAATGTAAAGCATGTACCACTAAAATAAAAGAGCCATGATTTCCTGTTTTTGAAAATTTCAGGCGTTGAAGTCAATAATATGCTAAAATTAAAAAAATAACGACTCTTGATTAAAGATCAAATCTAGGATATTCTCAGAATATCATGACCAAAAGATAAAGCAGAGATGTCACTGCTAAATTTTCAGAAAAATCAAAGGTAGTACTTTTAGTCAAGCAAAAAGTATAATTTTTTCACCCATTGCCTGATCTTATATTAATAACTTAATTTTTGTGTCATATATAGATAATATTAGATTATTTCACATTAGTTTTTATGAAGCCAATGACAGTAACTTTTCTTTAGTCTGTGTTAATCTGCATTAGAGATGATTAAAGTAATAATCTTCAAGATTGTAAAAGGAAGAAAATGAACACTTTCTCTAACATTAATGGAGTTAATTCTTCTGAATCAGAAATTTTCAAAAGCAATTCTCTCCATATTTAAGTGTTTATTTTCTTATCTCAGTTAAAGATGACACTCAGAGCCATGTTTGTCACTATTTACTATGAGTTTTGTTTGTAGTTATTTCTTTTTAGAGTATGAGGAAGGGGAACTACAAAGATTAATGCATTTTTCTGCCCAGGTTCTTATAATAAAATACCATAAACCAGATGACTTAAGTAACAGGTATTTATTTCTCACAGTTCTGGACACTAGAAGTCCAAGGTCAAGTTATCCACCAAGAACACGGCAATGGTTCTGTTCTTGGCATGTAGATGGCTGCTTTTTGTTGTGTTTTCACATGATAGAGCAAGACAGTGATCACTCTCTTCCTTTTCTTATAAAAACATTAAATTAATCATGAGGGTCCCATTCCGAGACCTCATCTATCCCTAATTATTAATATTTCCAATGGGCTACAACACCAAATACTACTGCACTGGGGATTAGAGTTTCAACACACTAATTTTGCAGAGGCACAATCTGATCTATAGTAATTAGCTTATGAATTGAAAATACTACCATGTAAGAGAAAAAAACACTCTTACATTTACAATAATGCTAGGTTACAAGATTATTTTAATTCTTAATTTTAGTTAAGACTAGATCCTCCTTCAGATCTGAGGTTTTCTTCTATGTTTTAAATCACAGTATTCAAGACAAACTAAATTTACTCAGCTAATAATTATCTTTAATGTTTGTGAGCAGGACGTGGACGTAATAAGTCAGCAATGATTATATTCCACTAATGGTGCAATAATAGTGATGGAAATGAAACTGTGATTGAAAAGCAATAAGAAGATAGAGCCCCTGTCATGTACTGAAACTATGGTCATTAGTGAATGCCATTCTTTCTGTCAAGCATTCTGACATCCAAAAGAACCCTTTAATTTTCTTTAGTATAAGAACTTTGATAGCTAACAACCACAAGAAATTTACGACCAACTACTGGAGATTTTGTTATCAAGTAACAAAATGGGCAGGCCCACATCATGTCACATGAATGTTCAAGTCTGGACAAGGGTGAGATTATTAGGGGATGTTACTCTTGGCACTGCTTACTTCATTGGTGTTTTTTATCCATGCTTGTACAAAATTTTTCAATTGCATATGTGTTGGCTATTGAGTTTTATTGGACCATGTAGGTAGTTTATAGAGAAAATTGAGATGTGGCATTCTTTTAATACCCATAATTCATACAGATATCATCAAATCATTCAGTAATTCAAGAAGTTTATATAATACATATTCAAACCAACATGGGTAGGCCAGAGAGCAATCTATGTGACTGAATCCTAAACAAATATAAACATATTAAGTTTGAAACAATGGTTTTGAATTTTAAGTCAAATGATTAAGTCCAAATTAGGCATATCGGTGGCGTAATTCCATCAGATTGATGTGTTTTTCATTAGAAAATATTTGAAATTACAAAATTTGTAATACATAACTGATTAGCAAAAATACATTTGTAATTCTTTTATTTATTTATTTATTTTTATTTTAACATATATATGTGCTAATTAGGTTTCCACTTTTTCCCTTTACAGAATTTAAAAGGCTTAAAATTTAATAACAATAACAATGTTTAAGATAAGAACTAGAAACAAAAAATATGTAAAGAATGAATGAAGATAAATATATTCAGAAAAGAAAACAGACGATTACTGCATCAAAATATTAAGCAATATTAATAATAATCATGCCAAGAAAGTAACGTTCACATTGACAAATAAGAGTATGTCTATTATAGAATGC
>CAUYRH010050988.1:0-16182 GCA_963574655.1 Perodicticus potto | reverse complement strand
TGCTTTGGGTAATATAGACATTTTAACAATGTTGATTCTTCCCAGCCATGAGCATGGAAGATTTTTCCATTTGTTAACATTTTCAGCTATTTCTTTTCTTAAAGTTTCATAGTTCTCTTTATAGAGATCTTTCACATCCTTCGTTAGGTAAACTCCCAAATATTTCATCTTCTTTGGCACTACTGTGAAAGGAATAGAGTCCTTGATTGTTTTTTCAGCTTGGCTGTTGTTGGCATATATAAAGGCTACAGATTTATGGGTGTTGATTTTGTAGCCTGAGACATTGCTGTATTCCTTGATCACTTCTAAAGGTTTTGTAGTAGAATCCCTGGTGTTTTCCAGATATATAATCATGTCATCTGCGAAGAGTGAATGTTTGATCTCTTCTGACCCTATGTGGATACCCTTGATCGCCCTTTCTTCCCTGATGCAATGGCTAAAACTTCCATTATGATGTTGAAGAGCAATGGAGACAATGGGCAACCTTGCGTGGTTCCTGATCTAAGTGGAAATGGTTTCAATTTAACTCCATTCAGTACGATATTGGCTGTAGGTTTGCTGTAGATGGTCTCTATCAGTTTAAGAATGTCCCTTCTATACCAATTTTTTTAAGTGTTCTGATCATGAAGGGATGCTGGATATTGTCAGAAGCTTTTTCTGCATCAGTTTACTTTGTTATATTATTTTGGAAGTTTATTAAACTGAAAAATTAACAATATGTCTTATTTAATCACAGGCTTATCAATATATGTGTGCACATATTCATCATTATTACTAGAATCCAGCCATTTCTTGCTTCCTGTACCACATTCCAAGCCACCACTGTCTGTGTCTCTCCCTTTATACTAGCTTCCTTACCACATGGATTTGTTTTGTAACATCAAAGTGATTCTTTTATAATGAATTTCAGATCATTCTGCTAAGGAGTTCCACTGGTGTCTCTTCTGAAATCATTTTCCGAAAGCTTCTAATGGACTTCATGACCATGCATTCTTTGCCTCCTCTAATTCTCATGTGCACTCACTTGCCTTTTCCTCTTACTGCAGTCACAGTGGCTGGACAATAGCATTCCAGTACTCCACTTCTTCCACCTTGGTTTTTTTGTACTTGCTCTTCCCTCTATCTGGAAAACCCCTCAAATGTCACCTTATCAGAGAGGTCTTCTCTGAGTACCTTGTATAAAGTCATAATCTTGATCTTTTCCTCAACTGTAATTTCTCTTATTCTCCTTACCTTCCTTTACTTTTCTCTGAAGCACTTACAGCCATCTGAGTCAGAATATAAAGAGAAAGGGTTACTTTGTTGAAATGGATGCCTTCATCCATTATAGAAGAAAAAGTTTCACGAGAAGATCTATCCCTTTACTCTAAATGTCAGTTCGAGTAATGTCTGGATAGTGGATTTACTTGCCAAAGTGGTCGCTGCATGAACAGAAGTAGAGTTACCAGTTCCTGACAGCTGCGAGTCAGCCTCTGGGCATCTTGCTAAATTTTCAAATATAATTATACAGTAGACTTCCTTTAACAAATTCCGTGTTCCCAGCTATAATTATAACTGCTTTTCTTGCCTGTAGCCTGTTCTTTGTCTTACTACTCTTCTCCGTATCTCCCCCTGCTGGTTAGAATTATCCTTTGGTCATTTGGGATCTGAGAAAATAGGAAGCTTTTTACTGCAGTTTTCTTTCCTAAGCATAGATTTATCACTGTATACCAATTTCCTTCTTTCCACTCTACTCTAAAATACACCCCAGTAATACGAAGCAATGTTTTAAAGCATAGGCCAGCAATATTCTAAATTAAAGTAATTTTTACTTTCAAAGAATATACAAATATAAATTAGGAACATTGTAAGCTTTCTATGCAACTAACAGAGAATGACCACCACAACTTACCTGGTGATTCCATTTAACAGTTAAGACTTATAAAATAAAATCTTGCCTGTGACCCTGCTGTAGAACCCAGGGTGTTTGTTTTGAATAAATTAAAATACGCTAGCAAAGTGAAGTCATCATAAATCTTAAAACCAAAATCCTGCAATAGTTTCTAGGATTTACCATGACAGTAATTTGTAAGATCAGAAATATGACTAGGATTTCCTGTTTTCTCATCCATTTTTATCTCCCAAATATCCATTATGGAAATACATTACTTTGAAAACTGACTTGATGTCCTTTATAAAAATACTGTATTTTGGGGATGGTAAACTTCCAAGAATACATCTTGACGTCATTTAGATTACATTCTAAGTCATCTTACTGCCTTTCTTAAGAAATAATTAAAATGTGTAGATTTCTGAATGTACAGAAGAAAACTTGAACTTTTGGCCTGCTTTGGAAGTAGTCCAAAGGAAATTATAGAATTATGTTACAGATATACTTTGTATAGATTGTTCATCATTCATTTATTGATTAATATTTGTTATGTGCCAGGCACTAGTATACTGCTTTGATTTGAGGAATGAGATTAAATTAAAAAAATTTTCGTTATAAATGCTGAAATATAATTGGGAATAAACAATAGTGTATCAAAATTGCCAACTAAAATAATTCTGTATAGTCTGTGTAGCTTTAAATGTTGGTTGGCACTATTTGACCTCAGTGTAAGACTTAAGTATTTAATGAACAAACACAGAGAATAAAGTTTTGATAAATAATGCATTTTCTTGAAACCTTTTGAAATAAGCTTGAAGTGTTTTGTCATTAGATTGACAGGCTTTCCTTTTATGAAGGAGAAAATGAATAAGGTTATATTTCATGTTGGCAGGTCCTCATCTCATCATAGGACTAATAGTCTTGGAGCTCTGGAATTCACCATTCTAAGAGATCTTTCTCTGCCAGTATATTTTTATGCTCATGTGGCAAGGTTTCAGGTTGAGGAATGAGATGAGATTTGCAGGGGCACAGTATTTGCTGTCCTCGTTGTTTTGGTTCCTGAGGAATGCTTACCACTTAGCCTCAAATGTGCTGTGGTATTAGCTGCTTTAAAATAGATTGCTCAAGGCTCTTTATTTGGAAAACCTTAAATATGCATCGTGATGCATTACTTGCAATAAAAAATGAGGCTACAATTATATAAAACAAAACACTACAGCTGCTGACAGATGTCATTAGCAACTTACTCAAACACAGATCCTTCAAAAAGGAACTGCTAGACATCAGATTCAGGGAATTAAGGTCATTATAGCTAAAGATAAAATACTGTTGTCCAATGCATTTATTGTTTTTTTTTTTAAATGTATCTTCTTGATGATTTTTCTGGACGACGTTGGTATTTGATATAGTTTAAAAGCCATTCTTCTAAATTATAATGAATAAATGCATAATAAATGAGGGAAATAGAAAATCATCATGAGGCAAACATCGTAATAATTATTTTATTAATTATTTTGTTATCGTGTTTCTATCAGTGGAAGTAAAAAATATGGTGAAAGTTTAAGGAGAAGTAGAATATTCGCTATAGTCTAAAAGTATGTCCCTAAGATGTTTACTAATTACAAAGAGAAAACTAGTAACTTTATGGAGGAGGAGGCTGACAGAAACTAAGTGATCATGGTTAGTATTACCAGTAACAAAACAAATTAACACCTGATATAATGTGATCCACTGAAGGGGATAAACATCATTGTGTGATATTCTTGCCAAAATTGTATAACCCCAGTTTTATCATGAGAAAACATTACACAAACCCAAATTGAAGCACATTCTACAAAAGAACTGATGGATACTCTTCAAAAATAACAGGGAATAAAACACCAGGGAATTATTGAAGATTGCAGGTGATTAAGGAGATGTGACAAGTAAAGGTAAGGTGGGTTCCTGTATAAGATTCTGAAATAGAAAAAAGGTATTTGCAGCACTACTGGTGAAATTTGAGTAAGATCTGTAGTAGAGTTACTAGTTTCAACCGATACTAATTTTATGTTTTTGATAACTGTACTATAGTTATGTATGATGTTATTAGAGAAACCTAGTTCAAGGATATGTGGGAATTCTGTACTACTTTTACATCTTTTCTATAAATATAATTTTTTTAAAAAATAAAAATATAAAAAGAAATTTTTTTTCTGGAAATCTGATGCAGTGCTCCCATTTATCCTGTGGGACTGTGAAGGTGCTCCTCTATTGTAATGAGTGTCCTTGGTTTTAGAAATAATTATCTTGGATGAAGTCCGGAGTAGACTCCTGTTGCAAAAGCTTTTTTAGTACTTTGTTGTTAACCACCATTTTTTGCTAACCTCATTTCCCCTTATTGTCTTTATTAATAATCATAGAGATACCCAAGTTGTATACTTTGATGAAGAAGTTAATTGGCTTCTGCTGTAGGTAGTGGACTGGTATGTGGAAGAATCTGAAGATTAGAAATCCTGTAGATGACATCCACATGAAAAGTGAATAAATAGGAGGCATCTGGGGATGTGTTTCATTATGATTTTACAGAAAAATGTAGCCATGTTGTCCAACATGTTAAATATAAATTGTACTGTGTTCTGGAAGTTTGTCCTTTTTTTGTATAAATTGTACTTTACATGGGTTTCAACTATTAAGAAGTAAATCTCTGGGAAGAATTAGGCCACAGAAGGAACTTTCTGTTTTATTTTGTAAAATACATAGGAGGTTACCTGTCATCTATTTCTAATTAGAGCCGCATATCAGCCTTTTCTAATTCTAAATCTGTAATGCCATGGTGTACATGGAAAACACACCATACAGTGTGTAAACTATGTTATACCTACACAGTGAAGATTCATGCCTACAATAGCAAAGACCATGACCAAAGTAGACTTATTAAAGACAATGGCTCTGTTCCTCACCCCATTCCCATCTAGAATAGTACCTAGTGATAAATAATTTAGTGAATTAGTGAATGAACACTAAGATGTAAGATGGATCTCTATATTAAATGTAAAATTCAGATGTCTGTAATAGTGTAATTTTAGGGTTGAACATTTAGAAGCCAAGCCATCAAAGTTTTCTGGAAAATCATCCTGCTCTCTACCAATCTGTGATTACTGTTAAGGTTGCTCTACTTTCAAGCCAGTGTGAATTGTGCCCCCTGGAGGTGTAGCAAGGTTTGCGCCTAGAATGCAGTGGTCACTCTTAAGTTAATTGGCTGTGGTTAAATGAGAAAATATCTTTGAAAGGGTGTCATGAGTTGAAGTACTAGAAAAATAGAAGTATAAAAAATATTTAAATGTTATAACATAGTTAACCAAATTGATGCAGTTTTATAGGATTTTCATATCACAGACCCCAAATCTATACAAACTAACTCATTCAGGTCTTACTCAATAATTAATTGTACCTAATTTTGAACCAATTATAAATGCAATACTTATGTAATAAATACTATTTATAAGCAACAGATTTGGGGCTATTTCAAATCATTTCATTTTATCCTTTTTATGTAGGGGGAAAAGTCATTAGTCTGCATTTATAATCGGGAATAGCTTCCTGTAAAATTATTTATTTTAACTTTTTATTTATAGATTTTGAAATTTACAATTCTAAATACAGCAATAGTAAGGCACTGCATTTTTGCAGGAAACAAAAGGCACAATTAACATAAAGTTAGAGCCAGCCGCAAATAAAATATTCCAGCAAACTGTGTAAGGGGGAAAAAAATGTCTGCAAGGCAGATGCTAAGAAATGTTACATAGGTGGCCTTATTACTTTGGAAAGAAAAGAATATAGAAGATTAGTAGGAGCAGGAGGAGGAAGAGTAGGAAGAAGAGAAAGGTAGGTAGCAAATGATATTGAGTAAGTACTTAGTGTTAGGTACTGTTCTAGGCACTTCATGCAGATTATATCATTTAATTGTCCTAAGTACTTATAAATTAGGTTCCTACTTTAGAGATGAAGTTGCTGAGTCTCAGAGAGGTTAAGTAATTTTTCTTAAAACCTTATGGCCAGGATTCAGAGGCAGAGTTTTTGGCTCTAGAACTCATCCTCTTAACCACTGGCACATACTGCTTCTATGAAATCAATAGTCACCATCTATTGATGCACAGAATGTAGTTTGTGTATTTTCTGTGGCAAAAATATTTTATTTATTTATTTGAGATAAAAATCTTACTCCTGGTTAGAGTGCAATGGCATCATCATAGCTCACTACAACCTCAAACTCCTGGGCTCAGATGATCCTTCTGCCTCAGCCTCCCCATGTAGCTGCTACTACAGGTACATGCCTCCATGCCTGACTATTTTTCTCTGTTTTTGGTAAAGACAGGATCTTGCTTTTGTCCATCTGTTCTTGAACTCCTAACCTTCCACCTTGGCCTACCAGATTGCTAGGATTATAGGCATGAGCCACCATGTCCATCTATGAAGGTTTATTTTGATAGTATCATGGGATTCTCTTGGACCAAGGGCATGATTTGGCCCTTTTAGAAAGTAATGATCTAATGTGTAGGACACCTGGTATCCTGAAAAATAATAACCCATATAAGAATAACTTAATGGTAAATATACTGTCCTCCTAGATGAATTTTTTTACCACTCCATATCTGCACAAATATGATAATCTGCACAAATATGATAATTTCACTGAAACTTTCTAACTTTAATAATTGTCAGGACAAGCAAATAAATGAGAAGAAAGCATAGGAATGCTAAAGTGTGGAATTACCCCACTTTTTAAATTTTTATTTTTGGTAGGGATTGATTTAGAACTTTTGTACTTCCTGGCAGAATATCCTGTGGCTAGGAGAAGTATTTGATTTCTTTAAAAGATTCTCACATAGTTTGGACTTGATAGCTAATTGATTGAATTAGTTTTATTTTAGGTATAGAAATAATGAAACTGTATAGTTCATTCTTTATGAAAATATTTTATTTCAAACATTTTCTTTCTGCTTGATGAAAGAAAGAGCATTGAATTATTTTTTGTTTGCTTTGAAGAGAGACTTGTGATTTTTTTTTTCCTACCTTGGACTGTTGTAGAATCAAATGAACAGTAGTCCTAAATGACTGACGTATGTTCATTTTTTTCCCACTGCAAAATCCTTAAAAAGATATAATGACTGAATTATTTTATTCTTAGATATTATGCTTTCTTTTCCTTTTATCTTCTTTTATAAAGTTTTTTAAAAAATAACATTGCCTCCTCAACTTTAAGGCCTTACTCCCAAATTCTACAAGAGGTCCTCTTTTAAGAGGAAATTGATATTTTGTGTGGAAGGTTTTGACCAAATCTGAGATTCCCTATTATAGTTAATAAATACCTTTGAAGCAGTTTTTATTAGTTAGTTTAATTCAGATAAGCTGATTATGACTTCTTTTGTATTGCTTTTTTTGAAAATTATAGATGGTCTACTTTAGCTGTACCAAATGACACCTGATGTAATAAGAATATTCTAACTGTGTAAAGTCTAAGGGGTCAGGAGATGTTTGTGGAAGTGTGGAGTTTGCATTTATTGTTATTCCAGTGGACTCTTTCCCCACCCCTTGCATACTCTGTATTATACTTCTGTGGCTACCTTATTCTTCCTTGTCTTGTCTGTGTATGTAGAGGTCAAAAAGAGGGCTGTTTGTGTAAATGTGCTCTTAGCTGAGTGTAGAATGGGCTAGAGCGGGAAAGTCAGATAAGTAGCTCACATGCATCCCCATTCGTAGACTTTATGCAGACATTGGAATAGAGAGTTTGAAATGCTTACCAAAAATTCTACGCCTCTTTTCCCTTTATGCCTAGGATTTGATGTAGCCCAAGATTAAGAGATCTTACTATCTTTGGTTGGTGTGTGTGCTAGCAGTTTAGTAACCTTCCAAGTGCAACCAAACATACTTGAATTTATCATGGCAAAACTGATCCCCTGCCACCCCTTTTTTCCAGAATACTGTTAGGACACCTTTACACACCATTACAATTCCTTTTTCATCAAATCTATAAATTTACACTAAAAAAGTTGTCCATGGTAAGAGATGGAGAATAGGTTGTCTTGTAAAAGGTGTAATTAATCTTTTCAAGTATACAGTTTATATATATTATATATATATGTATGTATTTATATACTAAACATACCAAGTTGTACAGCAGTCCTCAGGACTCAGTTATAGGACATTTTCATCCCTCCATTATGATTTCTTCGGTGTATTAATTCTTAATCCCCACCCAAGTAAAGTAACCATTAATCTCATATTTTCTGTCTCTATAAATGAAAAAAATATAGTATTTGGCCTATTTTGTTGGGCTTATTTCCGAGCATAATGTTTTTAAGCATGTATCCATAATTAGTTCCCTTCTATTAGTGAATATTATTACGTTATGAGTACATTTTGTCAGTGCATTCAAATTTGGTCAATTCATTTCATGAACATAGGTTATTTCCATTTTTTGGCCATTATGAATAAATCTGCTAGGAACATTTGTGTTGAAGTCTTTGTATCAATATGTTTTTTCATTTCCCTTGTGTAGATGCCCAAGAGTGGGATTGTTGGGTCTTATGATAAATTTATGCTTACATTTTTAAAAAATTGCCAAACTATAATATTTACCAAAGCTATACCATTATTCACTTCCATGAGCAATGCGTGAGGGTTCCCATATCTCCACGTCTTTGCCAACATTTGTTCTTGTCAGTATTTTTATTATACATATTGTTCTATAACTTAGATTTTCTATCAATATTTTGCTTTTAAGATTTATCTATGTTGATATATGTAACTCATAATTATTTATTATCACTGTTGAAAATCCACCTATAATGTGAAAAATGGCTTCCCAAAATTTACTTTATAAAATTAGGGTTACCAGAAAACATATCTGTACTGTCACAAAAAGGCATAAAAGTAAAAGTGGTGAAACTTATACTTAATGCCACTGCTTGTATGCTAATCTGAGAAAGTCCACCAATGTAGGCCCCATAGGCAATCTTTTTCTAAATCCACCTTACCTTCTTTTACAGAAAATAAGAATTTTAGCTTTATTTGGGAAATGGGAAGGGAAAGTATAGACCAAGAAACCAATCAAAAAGGCCACAGAATACTGTATGATTCCTTTTATGTGAAATATCTAGAATAGGCCAATCTATAGAGATGGAAAGTAGATTACCCCTGTGAGGTTGCTGGAGCAAAGAGATTTAGAGAGAGATAGGGAGTGACTATTAATTAGTAAGGGGCAATTTTTGAATAAGGTAGTAAAAATGCTCTAAAATTTGTGTGGCTATGCTTGTAAAACTCTGTGCATATACTATAAACCACTGAACTGTACATATCAAATGCATGAATTGATGGTACATGCATTATATCTCAATAAAGTTAAAAAAATATGATATATGAGCCTTTGTAGAAAATGTCAATGATAAGAAACGTATAAAAAAGAAAGTAGAAAATATTCCATGTCCTACCTGTTCTTTTGACAATAGTATGGAGATAAAGTATGGATGGGCCCATCGCGTGGCTCACGCCTCTTATCCGAGCACTCTGGGAGGCTGAAATAGGTGGATTGCTTGAGCTCAGGAGTTTAAGGCCACCCTGAGCAAGAGTGAGACTCCCATCTCTACTAAAATTAGAAAAAATAGCTGGGCGTTCTGTTGGGCACCTGTAGTCCCACTTACTCAGGAGGCTGAAGCAAGAGGATTGCTTGAGCCTAAGAGTTTGAGGTTACTGTGAGCTAAGACACCATGGCACTCTACCAAGGGTGATAAAATAAGACTCTGTCACACACAAAAAAGTATGGATGTACCATAATTTATTTAATTGATTTCCTAATAATGGCCATTTTCAGTAAATAGTGTTGCAAGTAGGATCATTCTATATATATTTTTGTGCACTTGTCTTTTTCAGGGTAAATGTTAGAAGTAAAATTGTGGGATCAAAGATTAAGTGTGTTTAAAATTTTGAATCATATTTCATAATTGCCCTTCAGTAAAATGCTCCAGTTTGTCACATGTTAATGTCTGACTTGCCATACCTTTGGATATTGTCCAGTTGCCATACTGCAAGGATATTGTCAATATTTTTGAGCTTTGCTAATTAGGGGGAAATTAACTCATTTATGTTTGCATTGTTTTATGTAATTTCTCATATCTCCCTTTAAACATTTTTCATTTTATCTCTTTTGTTTATTTTTCTATTGGGAATATTCTATTTTTGTATGAATGTGTAGAAAGTCTTTATATTAAGAATAGTTACTTTTGGTCTGTAATGTTAGATAAAAATATTTTTCCAGTCTGTTTATATTTCATATTTATTTATGATGTCTTTTTCTCCACTGTACAGAAGTTATAAATTTTTGTTTAGTCATATTTGTTACTTCAAAATATCCTTGGTAACTTGGCTACATTCCAAGATTATTCAAAACTTCATCATATTTTAAAATTATTTTTAATAATTTTATTTTTTATGTTTATATCTTTGATCCATGTAGCATATATTTAGTACAAGAAGCAAAGGAGTGATCCACTTCTTCCTACTGTCTGACAAATTTTTGTCACTGTCAAATGCAAAATTATCACATCCTTGAGCCTGCCATTTTAGAGTTTGTTTGTAAACTCTGTTAGTTGGCAAATCTATTTTTATGCCACTACCACATTCCTTTAATTATTGTAGTTGTAAATAATATATTTTAATTACTGGTAGACTAATTTCTCTTATTCTTTAGAAAGGTGACATAGAATAGAGGTTAAACTCAAGGGTTTTGCAGTTTACTAGTTCACTGAATGACCTCAGACATTATTTAACCTTTTGGTCCCTCCCTGAGTTCAATAAGGGTAATAAAAGTATCCCACAATGGAGTTATAGGATCAGAACAGTTTGCTTCTGCTTCATAACTTTTCCCTCATAACCGGATCTGTCGCATCGATAAACTAATATGCTTTTTTCTTTAAAACGCCACTTCACCAGCTGTTGTTCCAGTTTTACCTTCCTTTTGACAATATTTGTGTATACCTGGTGTTCCCAATTCTCCTTACATTCTACTGTAATCACAATCACATTTCCTTGGGGGGCAGGTATAGTTTGTTTTCACGTCCCTGAAACCGCCCCCTTATACACACACACATTGGTTTGCAACTCCACACAGGCCCAAGCCTCTTCCAGTACCCTGAATCCACTTTTGTCATGGTCACTAGTGATTTCTATATTGTTAAATTCAATCAATGGGCACTTCCTGTTCTTCCTTGAAACCTGTTGCCAGCATTTGAGGCAAGTACCTCCTCCTTGGATATACTTTCTTCATTCTTTTCCGGGATATTACACTTGATTTTCTCCTCTCCCATTGGTTTCTTCTGTTCTTCCCTTTCTTTTAATTTGTATGGTTTCAAAGTTCAGTCATTTGACCTTTTAATTTTTTGATCTGTATTCATTGCCTTGGTGATTTCGTACCATTTCTTGTCTTTAAATACTGAAAAGATCAACCTAGCCCTCTTACCTGAACTCCAAGCTTATATATGCAATTAATATCTGACCTCTTCGCTTAGCTATCTGATTGTCATTTCAAATTCAATATGTTAAAAAAGAATCTCCTGTTTTCTTTCAAACCAATTTTGTTTATAGTCTTCCATATCTCTGTTGATGGCAGATCCATTTTTCTAGTAATGCAGCCAGAAACAGTAAGTCATCCTTGACTCAGAGTTTTAGCTTGATCTTTGTTAATATGTGAGAAAGCTGTAGAAAGTAATATATTTATAGTATTGAACTCATTATTTTTATATTTTTTTTGTTTCTTTATGTATTTCCACATATAAAAAGCATACAATCTGAAAGTACCATTTTGTTTTCAACTAAATTTTAGCTGTTATTAAATTCTTTTGTCTAGTTGTATTGGGCAGCAGATTCCTTTCTTGACATTAAGCTTCTAGCAGTTTGTTTCTTTATTTAAGATTAATATGAGCATACAAATGATTAGGTTGCATTATTTGCATTTCTAAGGTAAAGTTCAAGTTCTAGTTGAGCCCTTTACCCAGGGGGTGTGCTGTATACTCTTACGCTGTGCACCTTAGGTGAGTTTACAAAAATCTCCCTCCCGCCTCCCCTTTCTTCCTTTCCTCCTCCCAGTTTCCCCCACTTGAATATACTTGTGTTTTTGTCTACTGTGGATATGTACTTGTTTAGCTATTAGTTTCAAATTATTATTGATACTTTCTTTTCCATTCATGTGATACTTTACTAAGAAGAACATGCTTCAGCTCCATCCTGGTAAATACAAAAGGTATAAAGTCTCCTTTTTATGGCTGAATAGTATTCCATGGTATACATATGCTACAGTTTACTAATCCATATATAGGCTGATGGGCACTTGGGTTGATTCCACATCTTGGTGATTGTGAATTGAGCTGTAATAAACATTCTAGTGCAGATGTCCTTAGGGTAAAGTAATTTTTTTCTTTTGGATAGATAGCTAATAATAGGATTGTGAGATCAAATGGAAGATCTATTTATAGCTCTGTGAGGATTCTCCATACTTCTTTCCAGGGAAGCTGTATTAGTTTGCAAGTCTACCCTCAGAGTAGAAGTGTTCCCTTCTCTCCACATCCACACTAGCATCTGCAGCTTTGGGATATTGCTCTTCTCACTGGAGTTAGGTGATATCTCAAAGTGGTTTTGATTTGCATTTCTCTGATGATTAGGGATGATGAGCATTTTTAAATGTGTTTATTGGCCGTTCATCTGTCTCCTTCAGAGAAGGTTTTGTTCCTATCTCCTGCCTAGTGGTAGATGGGATCGTTTGCTCTTTTTTTGTTGACTAATTTGAGTTTTCTGAGGATTCTAGTTATCAGCCTTTTGTCAGATTTGTAATAATGCAAATATCTTTTCCCATTCTGAAGGTTGTCTGTTTATTACCTTAGCTATGCAGAAGCTTTTTAGCTTAATTAAGTTCCATTTATTTATTTTTGTTGCTGTCATGATTGCCAGTGTACTCTTCATAAAACTTTGCGCAGGTGAATAACATCAGGAGTTTCCCCCCCACGCTTTCTTCTAGGATTTTTATAGTTTTGTGTGTAAGATTTAAATCTTTTAGGCATTATGAGTCAATTTTTGTAAGTGGTGAAAGATGCAGGTCCAGTTTTAGTCTTTATGCGTGGTTATCCAGTTCTCCCAGCACCATTTATTTTGAAAAGACATTTTTACCCCTGTGTACGCTTTTGTTTGGTTTATCAAAGCTCAGATGGTGATAGGATGCTATTTTCATCTCTAGGTTTTCTGGCCTGTTCATATATCTATGTTCCTATTTTTATGCTAATACCATGCTGTGTTGATCACCATTACATATTAGATAAACTGATTCTGTGTCACGAACTTGTACTTGTCAGTTTTGCATGTGGGTACTGTACTGAGCATGGTCATCATAAACCCAGTTGTCTTGGAATAATTCCTTTGCATGATGGTCATCCTGTCTTAATTACTTTTAGCACTAATGTGTTAATTTTCTATAATTTCTGCACAAATCATCACAAACTTAGTGATTTAAAACACAAAGTTCTTATTCCATAGTTCTGTAGGGCAAAGTTCAGTATGTGTTATACCAGACTAAAATTGCAGTGTCATAGAATCTGTTTCCTGTGCATTCATTCTTTTGACAAAATTTAGTTTCTTATATTGTAGGATCTGAGATCCCCATTTTCTTGTTCCTGTAAACTCACCTGTTTCTGCAGACAGCTTCATGTTAGGTTTTGGTCCCCTTTCCCCGTATTCAAAGCCAGCAACAGCAGATCGAATTCTTCTCATGTGTATTTCTTTGGCCCTTCTTCATAGCATCTTACTCTCTGGTTCGTATGATTTGATTGTGGCAACCAGGATAATATAGATTAACATCTCAAGGTCCATAAATCCTTTTTATCATGTAAAGTAACATATTGACATGTTCTAGGGATTAAGACATGGACATCTTACGGAAGTGGGAGGGCCATGATTTTCCTGTCTACGCTCCCTTTCACTCTCAGCAGTGTTCCAATTTGGGCAATAAATTACATGGTCATTTCATTTCTGAATTATATGGTCATTAATTCACTTGAATTATTTAAAATATGAAGAAAAAGAAAAACTTAAGTTTCTTACCTCCCTTTCTTTCAAATTTATGTTTCAGTTCTTTCCCCTTTCATGTCTTCCCTGGTTCTGTTTCACACCTCTGCAAAGGTCATGCATAGTTCTATCTCACTTTCTGAAAGTCAGGGAAGAGTGATTGCTTGACATCTTTGTGTGTGTTTGCCCCTTATTTGTGAATAAAGGAGCAACTTTTTCTTTTTGAGATAGGGTTATGCTCTTTTCCCAGGCTAGAGTGTAGTGGCATCATCATAACTCACGATAACCTCAATCTCCTAGGTTCAAGTAATCCTTGTGCCTCAGCTTCCTAAGTACCTGGCACGATAGTCATGTACCACCATGTTTAGCTAATTTTTCGTTTTTTTGTAGAGAGGATTTGCTGTGTTGCTCAGGCTGATCTTGAATTCCTGGCCTCAAGTGATCTTCCTGCCTCAGGCTCCAAAAGTGCTAGAACTTTAGGTATGAGCCACTGCATCTTGTCCAAGCCATGTGTTTTATAGTATGCCCACTTACATCATTATTTTACTGCTTTCCTTTAAATGCCTACTATTCACACATTCCACAGTGTTTGGTGACAAGGTAACTGGTGAATCCTGAAGTTGTAGCATCAAAATCTGTGCTACTGCTTATGTTTGGCTTTCTCTTTACACTGTTATATATGAAGAATAGGCATTAATAAAGGCTTTTGTTCTCTGCTACCTTTTAGACTTGACTTTATACTAAAGAATTTGCTAGACATTGCATTTATTTAAACAGCTGTTATAGAAATAATTTTATTAGCATGGCTGCTTCTTAATAAAGTACTTGAATGTTTTTCTTTCACATTTTTGAAATTTTTTATGTATTAAATTACATTAATTGAAGAAAAAAATTATGTATTTTATGTTTGTTTAAAGACCAAATTACCATTTATGTCTACTCTTCAACTTAAATTTGTAGTCTGGAATTTTCCTCAAGGCACAGAATATAATTCATATACAAATGGATTAACTTATCTTTGGAGAGCCTTTTAAAAAAAAAGACCAATTTAAGATTTTTAATTCTGTATTTTATTTTAATAAGCAAGACAGATATTTGATACCCGCTAATTTATATTTACTTTTGTCCTTAATTTAATAGTGGCTCTATCAGTATTTAGATTTAGTAAGCAATGCATAAGGTAAAACCAACGCTACATACTCCTGAAATTAAATTTTTTCTTTCAGTTTACAATGCCAGTTTTACACTCCATTTGCTGTCAGTACAAATGTAGGCAGCAGATATACCACATGTTTATCATCACTGAGTTCACTGTATCATGCAGGAAAGTACATTAATATGCCATAGAGAAAATGTAACTCACATAAACAACCACTTAGCATTTTAAAGAACATATCTGACTTATTGATTAGTTTAAATATCTTTTAGTAGAGTTGGACACCCAAGTGGAGTGCTGCATTCACGGACATTATCAGAACAAGTGGTTCTTTTGCTGATGAATGAGCACATCTCTTCTTTAGGTAGCATGATGAAGATCAAACCTTACAAAGCTTTTCCCTTTCTGTTGGAATTCCACCTAGATCTTGACACAATTAAATTAATCCCAGGGTTTTTCAGATAAGACTCACTCTGGAAAACATTTTTTTAAGTCTTATTTTACATGTATATTTATGTTTTATGCTCTGAGTCTCTTTTCCTGAGGTTTGTTTCCTGAAGTCTGTTCTAGGCCAATGATGGAGACTTTTCCTGATTTCTGTTTTCCATATGAACTCTATGTCTTTTTGTGCGCTTATCCCTATAAATAGGCCCAAGTAAGAGATACGTCTTTTTTAAGACATGTAAAATATTTGTTAAATTTTTTTTCTCATTGGAATATTTTATTGGCACTAGAAAATATCAAAATACAGTGTTTAGTTTATGTAGATACTGACCTAAACTTGAGAAAATGGTAATAAGGGATAATAAATGTATAGATAAGAAAAAATGGGGTAGTGAATGTAATTGATAAGAAGCATAAAGAACGCCTAGTATTTTTCTTTTATGGGTATTTACTTTGCATACATTCCAGAGTCAGGACATTTTATTTGTTTTTATTTATTTATTTATTTATTTTGAGACAGAGCCTCAAGCTGTCACCCTGGATAGAGTGCTGTGGCATCACAGCTCACAGCAACCTCCAATTCCTGGGCTCAAGCGAGTCTCTTGCCTCCGCCTCCCAAGTAGCTGGG
>CAUYRH010050987.1:0-44800 GCA_963574655.1 Perodicticus potto | reverse complement strand
AGTAAGATTAACTCCCAGTTATTTGATATAACACATTTAAAATGCTCATTCATTTTGGGTCTTTGTCCCTTTTAAATGTAAAAAAAAAAAAAAAAAAAAAAGAGTGGAAACTAATTTTGTTTTTGTCTTTTTTTTTTTTTTTTTTTTTAACGAGACAGAGTTTTACTTTGTTACCATCAATAGAGTGCTGTATCATCACAGCTCACAGCACCCTCAAACACTTGGACTTAAAAGATTCTCTTGCGTAGCTGGGACTACAGACACCTGCCATAATACCCAGCTATTTTTTTTTGTTTGTTTGTTTGTTTGTTTATCTGTTTTTAAGGGAGGTGGTCTCACTCTGGCTCAGGCTGGCCTGGAACTTGTGAGCTCAGGCAATTCACCCGCCTAGGCCCTGCTGGGATATCAGGAATGAGCCACATGCCCAACCTACTTTTGAGATTTAAACTCATCAATTTCCTACTCTCAAAGTCCTCCATTAGCAACACCTTCATTAATGAGAGCTAAAAATGAAAACAAACCAAAATACTCTTTTTATTAAACCAGCCGTAGTGTATATTTATAGAATTAGATCTTGTTACAATACTTAAAAAAAATCATTCAAACATGGGTGTTCTTAAACTTATACTTCTAAAAAACAATCTGAGGCTTAAAAGCAGAAAATATCAATAAATCCTTAACCCCATGTCCTACCAATCTGTCATCTTACCCAATTTACTACATTATCTATCTAGCCATCTATCTCTTTCCTTTTTGTTTTATTAGTTTTCTGAAATTTGTTTTAATGAAAGAATAATTAAACTTACCGTTTCTTAGTTTCTAGGATAATGAAATGTGTGCAGAATAAAGTGATCAATACGGCATAGATGGGAATATTTCAGTATATTTTAACTTAATTGCCTCTATAATAGTTTTTAGCCAATTCTTCTTTTAATGAAGTGTCAGGCTAATTTATTTTGATTTTTATTTCTCAACAGAATTAAGATAAATAGTCCCAGAATGTGAATGTGGAAGTGGTACACAGCATGCGGGTTGACACTGAACCAGTTTATCCTCCTTTGAATGAGGACACCTGTCCTAACAGCCTGCATCCTCTCCCAGACACAGCCATAATTGCCATGAGGTTTATAGACTTTGAGAAACATGTTTTTCTATCTCTTAGGTATTTCTAAAGTTTTCCAAGTATTCTTAAGAAATCCCTTAAAAGAATTATTCAGGGCACAAGATGAACTTTATTCTGCTCCAGATACGCAGTTTATCTACTTTCAAACTCTGGAAACTTGTCTGACTTGATATCTGAGAAGAATCACCTGTTTCCTGAAGCCAAAGACTATGTTGAAGTCCAAGGCTGAAGTCCTGGCTTTTATTGTATGCAAATGTGCTGAATTCTCCAAGGGCCCAGTCAGTAAGGCTTCAGGCATTACTATAGTGGATGTATACAAATACAGACAAACGTTAACTTCTGTCTTTCAGATATTTGAGTGCCTGGAATAAATAGTGAAGGGAAAATACACATGTACAAGTATAAGTAAACATTATTATTATTATTTCACATTTTATGTTAGGAAGGGCCACTCATACTAGCTAATATTCTAATGATTGAGCCATATTTTAAGCGCTCTGTGTAGTAGGCTTTCTCTAACCACAGGGATTTCCAAGCCAAGTTGTGAATACCAAGGGAAAATTTATGAAGGAATTAAAACTTCTACTCCAGTGAACGTATGAATGATAAAGAAAACAGCCTTTTTACTGATAGATAGAAAGTTTCAGTGGTCTAAATAGAAGATTTCACTGACCACGACACTCCCTTAAATCAACGTATGATCCCAAGCAAAACCGTAACTTTCTTTAATTCTACGAAGGCTGAGAGAAGTGAAGAAGTAACAGAAAAAAAGCCTGAAGCTTGCAGAGGTTGATTCATGAGGTCCCAGCCTTCTCCATGACGTCAAATCCAAGTGAAGCGGCAAGTGCTGATCTAGAAAATGCAGCAAGTTTTCCGGAAAATTGATTGTAACTGATGAAAGTGTTTAAATTAAACAACAGATTTTCGATGTAGACAAAACAGCCTTCTTCTGGAAGAAGATGCCGTCTAGGACTTTCACAGCCAGAACATGCTTCACATAAACAGGTGAACTTTCTTGTTAGGAACTAATGCATGTGTGGCTCTATTTTCATCTAGAAACCTCACAACTCTGTCAGGTAGACAGAAATCATCTTAAATGCCTCATCAATTCAAGATATAAAGGTGCCCTACAAAAGCAATCCAGGAGGGGAATCTCAATAAAAATCCCAAATGTTTTAAATTCTGAATGTTTAAATAAGAGTTTTAAAATGCTCTAAAATAATATTATTGATGTACATAAAATACATCAAGAGTAATAAAAATAAATGGAAAGATTTTTATTAGCTTCATTTTTATAGGTATTTTGAATTCTTCTGATATCATCATATTTTGAGATTTTAGGAGTGGGTATTGCTTTTTGATTTGTTTTGACACCCAAGGACTGATTTGCTTAATTATTTAAAATGTTCACGATTTGTTTCTCTGGGTGCACAGATAGAGGCAGATGGTGTAGAGGGAAAAAGTATCAAATTAGGAATTAAATTCAGTTTACTAAAATTAACTGTAGGGTTATATATTGGGTTTGCATATAGCTCACACTGCACTATACTCACACCTACACACAAATACATAAATTTTCATAAAAGATTTAATTCTCATGAAAAATGACAAGACTTAGATTAAATGCTAATCCTCCATAAAAATATATTTTGTTTATTTTATTTTAATAACCAAATTTGAAACATGTTTTTTGCACAAAAATTATAAATTTTTCTTCAACTGATATTTGAAACACAACTAGAAAATTCTTATCATTTCCCTTCTAGTGAGTAACTAACAGAAAAATAACAAAATAAATTGGTATTGAAGTGGTGTTGATAAAATAAATGGCAGTTATACAATACTGTATTTTATTCAACTTGAGAAACAAATCCCTCTCCTTGCTTTAAAAATTGTGGAATTTATTAAAAGTATAATAGTTACACTTTCTTCATTTTAGTTCTCTTTGTATATTTATGGTTTATAATAGTTTTAGTGACCCCCGATAGAGTTTTCCCAGCAGGTACTAATGTGACTACATTTTTCTGCCAGGAAATAATCAACCTTAGGTCATCATTACTTAAATGACTAGATGATTATATGGCTGTAGGGGAAAAGGGGATATGTGTTGAAAAAGGACGTTTTACATTCTTTAATAATTGAAACGTATTTTCTTAAACTAATATAAAATGTTTTACGTTTGTCACCTTTTTATTGAAAGTACCTTAGGTAAATTCACTACCAAGTTTACACCTAACGGAAGGAATAATAACTCTTTGAGCACCACCAAGTGTATGAATTTGGTTTTGACAGGTGCAATATGGGTAAAAAATGGTTAATGGGTAAAAAGTTATACATTATTGTTAAACTTTCTATGTTTTGGGATTGTATGGAAACATGGATTTTAGAATTAAAACTCTTATTATATCTCTATTATTCTATTTATTTTTTCAAGTTTGTCAAAGTATTTCATAATTTTCATTATAAAATTATTTTTGTTTAGTCTAGGTAGTATTTTAGGATTGTTTGAGAATTATTGTTAACTTTAATTGTACAAAATGTGCTGTAGTTCCTTAAAGTAAAGCTCAATAAATGTTATCACTCACCTTTGTTTCCATTTGAGTAGTGATTCCAGTATCCCCAGGGGTTATTATTGACACCCAATAGACATAACTTAAGAATAATGCTCGTAAGATTGGTATTTTGTGATGTTGAAGATTTCATAATTGTAAATAACCTGATTTTAATATTTTTATGTTGTTTGTGAAGACAAAATACATGAAATTGTTTTGATAAGTGATTTTAAAAAGACTACAATGATTCAAAAGTTGCATGACTAAAAATCAATACCATGAATGTGCCTTAAGGAATGATATAGCTCTGGGCTCAAAACTAAAAATTACTATTGCTGGATCTTGTATGACACTGTACTCAGAGAGCAATGATCCCAAATCATATTTTAGGATTTGGGACTTGTATCCTTGGAAATTTCACCCCACAAACTTGGCAGAATCAGCAGACACTGGCTTGGCGTCCTTGTGCATTATTCATGTGGATAAGATGACATATTCTCACTCCGATTTCAGATATAATTTAACCAGTGTTCCATAGATGCTAAAATTGGTCCTTTGTATGGCAGTGAAGTGAGTTTTGAATCTTGCACTCTACAGTAAAAGAGAGTTAGCTGAGTGAGCCTGGGTTGGGGGCAATGGGAGAGCTGAGGGAATGAGTTTGTCAGAAAAACTTCACTCTATTTTGTAGATCTGGATTTTTACATAAGGTTTTCATGATACTTTTAAAAGGGTAAGAACCTTTGCTTTATAGCATTTTCTAAGAAAAGCATATGACAATATATAGACCAAACAACTTAACATGTACCAGAGTAACCAAAAGCCAAAAATTGTTACCTCTTTACCTTCATATATTAAGGTCTATCAGTGATTACTGCAAAATATTAAAAATTCCAGTTTCCACCTTTGAATTGAAAAATCTTTAGTAAAAATTGCCATCATGCATGACCAAATGCTATTCATATAAAATTTAGCTGCATAAAATCGTCAGTTTTGTAGGTTAAACATGACAGAATGTTGACAGTCCCATACGGCTGATCACCACAATCTGCTATGTTCAAGAACACAGGTGAAATATGCATGGGAAGAAAACTTATTCCAAACTGAGATTGTAGGTACTTTCGGGCAAAGATTCATAGGTAAGGTGACTCAGATGTAGCTACCCTTTATTTAATGCAGTTTCTTAAATATGAGTGTGTATGTGTTAGAAAGCAAGAAAGTTTATGAGCAAAAGCAAGAGATAAACAAAGTCCCACTTGGCCATCACAGAGATTTCAAAGGGAATCCCTTTGGGTGAAACATGGAACCAGGCTAAGAGGTCTTGGCAGGCTGGCAGAGACACCAGGCTGGGAATTGTAAGGGATAAAGAGCTGGAGGAATCTTCTTGGTCCTACAACTTCAAGTACAAGTCCTGAGCACTTATTTTGTGTAGTACGTGGGCACATGAATAGCTTGGAAAAGTAAAAGGAAGTGATAGAGGTATGCTATAAATGCACATGAGTACTATGCGTTTATCATCACTTGAACTGAAAAATGTGTCGGCCCCGTAAATGAGGTAATTTGCTGGAGAGATAGAGGCTCGTCTCTGACAGACAGATCGGAGTAAAATGGCTTCTTTCAATATTTTTATTATAAGGAGTTCAATAGGCTTTAAAATACAATATCACTTTATCTCCTTAGTATAAAACATTGAGACTCATGTTATTTGAGGTTCTTCCAATTTTCAGTATTGTTTTTAATCTAATCATGACATGATTTAAAATTTATGTATCAGATAAAGAATTTGCTAAGCTAAGTGTGATAAAAATGAAGAATTAACTATAAAAACTGAGCTTGCTCAAAAACAAACTTACTAAAATAAATTTTTCAAGAAAGGAGAAATGCAGCCTTAGAGTAAGAAGACACTCTTCTTAATTTTACAATTTTTAATAATTCTGAGTAATTCAGTAATGGGACTATTTTAGAGAGACAACGAAGATTCCTCAAGTCACTATTTTATTTTAACAAAAAAAGCAAGAACTTCTTTTCTGAAACAACAAAACACACACACACACCAAAAACCCTTTAATTTAAATTTATTTAAATAAATTGATGTCAGCTAATGCAGAGAAGCTATTTGACATTACTTAGCTCTTATTTTGAATTATTGCATATATATATATGAAAAATGAAAGGCACTCCTCCCCTTATATCTTACATATTACATCATTTGTTCTTTCTCATATTTTTGATTATTTATTTCCCTCTATTAGCTTTAAGTGGTAGGACTTTATAACATTCCCGTTCATTTTCTGTTCCCTCTACCTCTGCCCCATTCTGTGTAAAATTTCTCTTACTATTTTACCAATGGTTTAATAAAAAAAAGTAAATGAAACTTCTTTACATTATTTTTTTTATGTATTAAAACAGAAGGGAATGGGTGAGCAAATAAAATAAAGATGACTTATATTCATAATTTTTACAAACATGTGGTATGTTTGATTCCCCCCCCCTTTGGTATGATGTATTGTTATGAATAAGTGAACATTCAAATAAATGAACATTACTGATATGCTGCATCTGTAACAATTGGCGAAAAACTCCCATGTAGAGGCATTCAACAAAAAAAATCCCCTACAACCTCCCCTCCCTACATTAGACAAAGTGAGAGTCTTAGTAAAATCTGCTCTTATTTCTCAGTTTTGACACTAATGGGAATTTTCTGTAAAGACTTCAGGTCCAATTGATGCATGAGACGAGCAGCTCCCCTTAATTGTGTTTGTAAATTCAATAGCTATTATAGGAAGAGACATTCTTGGCTGCACTTTACAAAAATTATTGTACCTTCCAGATCATACTTTATTCATTCTTTCCTCTTACATGTTTTAAAACTGTCTTGTGTTGAGAGTAACTCAGATATGTATACTTGCCTCTCTCTGACTTTGGGAGGTTTTGTTCCACCACACGCTCCTCTTTATAACTCAATGCCTTTTGTCTAAATCTAACATAATGTTGTTGAAAGACTACAAAAAAAAATAGAGAAGTCTCTTTTAATATAAAATCATAGCAACAGAAATAGAAATAAATAATTCATTCTGCAGTTTTTTAAAATAAGATTTTAATTGAGAGAAATAGGAAAGTAATCCAGTTACAGTTGCAAATGTATACCGGTACTATTGGATATCGAACATAAAATATTAACTTTCTTCCAATATTGGGGAATATTGTAAGTCGCAGATCCTCAAAAGAATTCTGTTTGTCTAATACCTTTTTGCCTTTGAGTGGAAACCAAATAAACACATGTATATGTATAGAGAAAATTTAAAAAAAAAGAATTCTGTTTGTCTAAATACCATCACATAATCGAAATCGAAATGTAGAATCTTTTAGGAAAGCATTTGTGATCTTGGTGTTTGAGGAGCAGTGGTCACTTCTAAGAAACATTCACTCCTTTGGGTGTTGCCTTTGGTTGAGGCTCTCTGGCCGCCCCGTCCCCCATTCACCCTGAAGGCTGACTGGCAATGGTGTCTCTCTGCATGACCAGCATTCAGAAATTTCTGGCTGTCTTGCACAAGGCAAGCAATAAGAGACAAATGAAGAAGTCTGGTGCAATTCAGGACTTCTCTGCTCCTCCACATACACCGGGCTTTTATTTCTACATCATGACCCAGGGAAGTCTGCTAGGAAGTTTTCTCTCAGAATACAGGATTATCTGTGACACTTTCTAGCTGGCTTCGCTCTGAAACAATTTATGCTTTTCTACTTCTTGCCACCTTGACAGTTACCTGGAAGGAAATGGAAGGAATTGAGGATACAGGCCTGTGGTTGTTCCCCCGTCCTTCCCTCCTCGGTGGGCTGAATGTACCCATGACTCTATCCAGGAAATTGTGGCTTTCCCACAGGACTTTGCATCAGTTAGAGATGTTTTCAGCTGTGTTTCTTGTCTGAGCACTTTAGAAAACAAAGTAATTTACCAGGGAGGATTCAACCCCAAGGAAGCAGGAATAGGGGGGCAAGGAAACAAGACAGGGAAAGAAGGGATTTAGAAGAGGGTTTGTTATAGAGCCTGCCACAGCATCAACACGAACTGACCGTCCATTCTTGCCAGATTTCTACAGAGAGGTAATAATAAGGTATTCGGTGAGATGTGAGAAGACAGTGGCACAACACACATAAGGTGAAGTCTTGTTGATTTAAGAGACTAGCAGAAACACTGGCAAAGGCATTCCCATCAGTAGTAACCAATAGGGACAAATAGCAACCCAGCTTTACAATGCAAGATGGCTTTGATCCACTACAAACTCGCTGTGCTCAGAAAACAGAGATGCGTGGGTCTGGACTGATACAGGAGCGGAGTCTGGCTCAGTCTACCATTTGCAGAAATCAAAGCCACTTGCATGTTCCTACTGGAGTTTCATCATGAAATAAGAAATACTGACCTCTTCCCTGAGAAAAGGGCACGAATAGCCTGACGAGGCTCACTCCTGTCATCTAGCTCCTCTGGGAGGCGGGGGAAAGTGGATCACTTTGATTTTAGGAGTATGAGACCAGCCTGAGTAAGAACGAGACCTCGTCCTCATCTCTACTAAAAATAGAAAAACTAGCTGATGTTGTGACAGGTGCCTGCAGTCCCAGCTACTAAGGAGGTTGAGGTAAAAGGATCATTCAGCCCTAGAGTTTGAGAATGCAGCCCATTGGCCTCTGGGCAATGTCTTTTCCATATTTATGGACTGAGGGGCAAAATCAGAAAAGTCTGTGAGATCTATACATCGTAAATGTCCCATTAAACCTAAAATATTTACTAGATTTATCTCTTTATAGAATGCACCTTTCTTTTAAAAATGCTGTGAAACAGGTTAAAAAAACTAAGCTGTACCACTCACGACTGCAACTAATGCACTTTCATCACGGATTTTTCCCACCTACCCCTTCAGCTGCTCTGGGTTGTCCCCTTGTGGGTGACTTAGACCTTCATTCCTTGGTTTTCTAAATAAAGGAGCCACTTTTTTATCCATTGTCTTCTACGGCCATATAAAAGAATGAGAATTAGATAAAACTCTACACATTGGCAATACCCAGTTTTTATTGGCCAATGTTGCTTATTTGGAAGCTTGGGATCATTTTAGGGAGTAGATACTCAGCTTTGTTTATAGGCCAACTAGAGGGTTTTTTGACCAATATATATTTTTTGCAGTCATTTGTTGAGATTTTTAATTTTTGCATGTGGTCACTTAAAAAGTGTAAAGTCCTCTGTTTCGTCTTCCTATAGTCAACAAGCCTGATGATATTTTCTTTTTTACTCAATGGTTTCTGTGCTCTGCCATTTCTCTCGCCCTTAGTTCATCAGGCTCATCCTTAAACTATTCAAACAGTTGTGTCACTCGAGGAGGGATCATCCATCATACAGACACTACCAGGGTTCTTATCACTTCTGTCTGTATTAGAATAATTAAGAAGTAGCATAGGAGAAAATAGGGTCTAATTCTATCAATATTTTCTTCTGATGAAGATATTTTTCTTTCTACAGCCTCCTCTTGAATCACCCAGAGTTAGGGACACAGAAGGTGGCACTTGCCCATTTTTCTCTACAATATCAAATTGCATATTTTGGGTCTTTCCCTTTAGAAACGTTATCAGCTGCTACTAGTAGCAGTCCATGGACCAATGACTTAAACAAATAAATGCTTTTTGTTTTCACTTAATAATTCTTTTGTTGTTGTTATTGTTGAGGCAGAGTCCCACCCTATGCCCTGAGCAGAGTGCAATGGCGTCGTAGCTTACTGCAACCTCAGACTCGGGCTGTGGGCATCCTGCTGCCTCAATCTCCCAAGCCGCCATGATTACAGGTGCTCACCATGGCACTCAGCTGTGTTTTTCCATGTTTTTTCTTGAGTTGGGGTCTCACTCTCGTTCAGACAAGCCTTGAACTCCTGAACTCAAGTAGCTGTCCTTCCTCAGCCTCCCACAGTGCTGGGATTACAGGCGTAAGCCACCGTGCCCAGCAATAATTCTTTAGATTGGTTTTAGCTAGTATATTCCTCCCTCTTTCTGCTGTGCCTCAAAGTAGGTCTGATATTTTACCTTAAGAATCATCTCGTTATGAAAATTTCTACACATAACCCCATTCCAAAGTAGGAAATTGAGGAGTATGAGATAGAAGGACTTTCCTTTTTCCTGAACAAAGGTAGACATGTTCAAAAAGTCCCCTGCAGCCCATCCTTGCACAATCACTTGCATTGGGTTACATCATCACCCCCTCTCCTGGAACTGGAGAAAAGAGAGAGTTCCTGACAGAAAGGAAACCAGTTGTCATGATTGGCTGAGACCAGAGATTTCCTGCCTGTGATGGGGCAAGAGGCCTCCCTAAGCAAAACAGGAATATGGTAATTAAGAAACAAAGAATGAGTGTTTGTTATGTAGGTTTTAGGGAGTAAAAATTTCTGTTCTGAGTTCATGGGGATTATCTCTTGATATGTAAAAATAAGCTCTTGGAAGTAAATAAAGCACTTTTTTACAGTGTCAAAGCCTCTAAGACAAGGCAAATCATAGTACAAAATCAGAAAGAGTCAGAATTGGACTGGAACAACAAATTTATTGTTGTAGACTTTATTGCCCTTTCTCTGATACACTAACACACATTGATTTAGCCTTTGAGTAGCCAGATAACATCATGAATTAAAGAAAATGAGTATTCCCATTTCCTTTTTAAAAAATATTATACCAATTACTATGCCTTAATGACTACCAAGTGACAAGCCTTATAAATCTAACATGAGTATTATATTTGAAGATAATTAATTTGAGAACTTAATTAATTGTTATCACTATCAAATCCTTTGAATTATTGGTCCAACAGAAGTAAAGAAAATGCACTTAACTGATTCTTATATTGTCACCTGGATACTTTTATGATCATCACATAAAATTCCCCGAGTATAAAAGAACATTTGGGGGACATGAAATTATATTTTTTGTAGCAATTAAAATATGACCTTGACTTCACTGTCATCAGATGTAGAGCAAAAAGTTGTTCTAGGCTAGAATCATGGTAAATTTTAGAGACTTGTTTATGCATAGCCACATTTTGTATTTAAAAAAATCAGGCAACAACAAGTTAAAAGTATATTTTTGGAAGTTTCATGATAGAATAAATATTTATAAAGCATTATTCTTGAGTATATAAAATTAATGGCTATCTTCAAATTTATTTTTAAAATAATTTCAAGTGGAAAGTGAACATTTTTTTTTCTGAAGCAAAGTCTTGAATAAAATTTATCACCATGGAGACTGTCTTAGTTTATACCAGCAGCTATAACAAGATATCTGAGACTAATTTATAAATAACACAAATGTATTTCTCACAAATCTGGAGGCTGGAGGGTTGAAGGTCAAGATTCAAGAAAGTTTTGCTTCTGGTGAGACTCTTTTCCTGGCTTTTGTAGACAGCTGCCTTCTCACAGTGGGGAGCGGGGTAAGGAGAAAGAGAGAGAGAAAGAATGAATCTTCCTCTCTTACAGGGCCACAACCCTCATTGATTAAGGCTCCATCCTTCTTTTAATGTCACCTCACCTTAGCAATCTCTTAACAACACACTATCTCCAGATATAATCACATTAGTGGTTAGGGATTCAATATACGAATTTGAGGAAGACCGTAAATCAGCAACAAAAATAATCAGATCATATCTCAAACATTTTTATTAATTCAGTAACATAAGCATATAAAGTGAAATATGTTTAACTATACCCAGAAAATTTAAGACCTACTGCTACATCTGGATTTTTTCCCTGATAATGAAGAAAAAAAAAAAAAAAGACACAGTATCTCTGGGTTTGAATCTAATCTCCATAAATGGTGGAAGATCTTAACCTATATTTTAAACATATGGGCCAGACCGATGCCTGAAATAATTTTGGAAATCTCTTTGCTTGAACATCATTAGGCTAATATCCAAAAAATGTGTTAAGTTTAAACAGTTGCACTGGAAATAGTTGCAGTCATTCTAAAAAACTGTATTCCAAGGTGGGGAACCTGTGGCCTTCTGTTTCAAGATTCTTCTTTTTTTAAGCACCAAAGACACAAGAAAAGCTTCATCTTTCTCTGCTGCACCCCTTTTAATAAAAGGATTTGTTCTGGAAAATCTGGATTCAATCAAAGGGCTGAAGGACTAGACACGACAGGTGCTACAGGTTCCCCACTTTTTCATTAAACGTTTGTTCACTTGAAGGAAGAAGCCTGCTTCACGATATTAATGATGTAAATCTCCAATTCTTTTTTTCCCCCCCCACTGGTAGGACTTGCCATCAAGCTTCATATATTCACAGAAGATACATCCCTTTCATACCTTGTTTTGTGTCCATAACGTGTTTATTCCTAAAGAATAGGAACTGTTGTAAAATTTCCAATGACAGGCATTATGCCTTTCTTTTACCAAGCAAGAGCCAGATATCCTGAAAGGAGAGATGTCAGTAAGAAAAGAACTAGCAGACAGTAGTGATATACTGGGTAGAATGATTTTTGAGATAAAGAATATATGAAAGTTAGTAACCTAATAATTGATTTCCTTAAATCTACTTGAGTCCATTTATCTACAAGTATTTTCTTTTACCTTCATTTTTACTCAGAGCGCATTATGAAGATGTTTGATATCAAAGATATTTTCTGCCATTAAATTCAGTCAGGTTCATGTTCAGTCTCACTTTTGTCATTAGGTTTACAATGACCGTATTTATTAACATGTCTGAAATGTACATAGTTACAAGCACATCCTAACTGCATAGTTACCCTGTGCCTAAAATTTGCCCCAGGGCCAACACCATGAGAGTATTCCCAGCATGAAATGCCAAAACATTGAGCTTTCATACAGAAAAGGGAGAGCTGTCTCCCTCCTTTTCTAAAAGTTCTCTGTTTTTTCCTTAGAGATAAGATAGAAGGGATTTGGGTTTTCACTTAAGGCTTTTGGAATGTAAATGAATCTCTTCTGTAGAAAGATAAAGCCCATTGTCTTCAGTTTAACAACACAGAGGATTTCTTCTTCCCAGGCCTGGAACTCAGCCCTGTGAAATGCAAACGCTTATCTCAGGGGCCTGGGGGTTATTTAGCCACATTTGGAGTTAACCTGGGTGTCTATCCCGCTAGGTGAATTTGACTCTCAGGGAGATAGAGGAAAGGTGATTAACCTTTTGAATGGAAGCAATTAATTCCACCAATAGAAAACAATGGACTGCAGAACTAATTAGTAAAAGGTTTATGAGAGAAAAGAAACCAGGGTCCCTATTTCCAAGGCTGAAGATTTACAAGGACAAGGAGAAACTAGGAAAGATTTCTTTTCCCATACATGTATTTGGCTGCACTGTTAAAAGGTCACCATAGCTCGTGTTGCACTGGCATTACCTCATTTAATGTGCAAAGCCATTTTATGAGTTCAGTGTCCCTTTAATAATGACAAACAGAGAGTTTGGGGGGAGTTAAGCCATTCTCCAATAATCAGAAAATTAAATGATAGAATCATTCAGTAGAATCATTCATCTGCTTCCAGTGACCAGGCCCTGAAACTGTAACTGCTTAGAGATTTATGTATTCCTTCATTACAAATCAAGTATAAACAGTGTGTGCTTAGTAGTTACGAGTGAAATGTATTATATATACACACAAGGTATGCGTGTGCATGTAAATGTATGTGTAGAAAAGTAAAGCTACTAAGTGGCTCATTATGTTAGTAAAGCTAACCCGCTACATTATAATTATAAAAAACTGACTCTTAAATTTCACATGAAGAAGTATAATAACATTATCAAATGCAAAATAAAGATTAAGAAATTAGATGAAGTCACGGCATGTATTTAAATATGTTTATATGGAAAGAAGTAAAAGTTTAGACTACGGCAGCTATTGGAAATTAGGATGTTTGCAGTCATATTGAAAAGTATCTTGCAGTTCTTATTTAAGGAATGACACGTGAAATAACCCAGCAATGCTGTGGCTGAGAATATCCCTCTGAAGACTCACTTGGGTTCAGATGGGGCTCTACAATGAGGATGTGCACAGTACTGGTGTTTGTAGCAGGTGTTAGTTTCTGGATGCAATCTAAGTGAGCATCGCTGAGGGGAAGCAGAAATAAAAAGGAATACCTGCACACCCCACAACACTGCCATCAACAGCAGGCTAGTTGTAAACACATAAACTCAGTTAGGATCTCTGCAACAAAGCTGTGAGTTAAAAAAAGTGGCGAGGGGAAAAAAGAAGCTGAGTGATTTTTCTAAAGTAAATCCCAAATAATTCAGGACTTCTGATTGCAAATCATGGATTTTTCCCTAATCTCTTTCCTATTTAAAAGAAATATCTACCTGCGTTTTTAAATTTTACCGTATGTTTTACTTGTGATGCTAACAAGAGTGGTTTCTAAGACCCACATAATTACAACACAGAAAAGAGTCAATATGTTAATGCAATGATCTTTTAAAATGTACCCAAAATAAATCAAAGAGGTAACACACAGGCTCAGATGGCTACCTTAGACTCACAGGAACAACATGCCCAACTCAAGCTTTCTTAATTATTTTAAGGATGAAGACATTCAAGAGACAGACAAAACAGAGGTCTGGAGAATCCCTGCCTCTCCAAAGGCCCGTCCTTCACACATCTGGACCGTGTCCTCTGCACGAAATCTAAGATAAGACAGAGCTCGAAGTGACGTTTAATGAGGTTACTTTACACAGTGAAGTGATGTATGAAACATTTCCATTTGGTACCCTGGAAAATTACATAGCTTTTGCAACATTTTCAAGGGCACTGTGACTCATAAAACCACAGGATAGGAATAAAAGTCATGTTTTAGCCAGGGTCGTCCAACAATCTACATTTTGCATTTATGATTCTTCACCCCAGCAAATATCATTTAACTATTCACCTAGAGGTCCATTTAACAAAGGGCTTCCACTAGGTCACCTGAACTCTGTCCTTCCCTTGTACAGAAAGCAAATGAATTCTACCAACAGCAAAGAAAACAAAGGGCCTCAAATAGAAAAGTAAATAAGCCATATGGGTGTGTGATTTCACAGAAGGACACAAATACAGAACAAACGATCTAAAAAGTAGTTCAATAATTCAGTAATTAGTCTACATGAGCTTTTGGTTGTATTTGAAGACAACTTCAGAAGAAAAACTTCTATTTAAGTTGTTAAGAGTATTAATAATGTAGAACTCCAGTTTTCTTTTAAGTTTTAAATTTATATGTATTTCAAATATGTTGATAAATCAAATAAAATTTAACAACTCTATTTGTAATATCTTAGGACTTTCAAATATCTTAAAAAATTTAACTGAATTTATAAACAATTATTTAAAGTTCATTGTAAGTTTTTTACTCATTTTTAATAAATAAAACCTTCTAAAAACACTCAATAACTGTTATTAACTCCTGTAAATAAAATAAGTTTTGATAAATTCATATACTGAATCTCAAGTTCTCCTAAACATTTTAATTTTTATGTACTTTTCTTAAAATTTGCTTTTGCTTTTTGAAACAAAATCCTCACTGAAATTAGTCATTTTATCATCCTAATTATTCCACTATATTCTGCTAATTTGTACTGTAACTTAATATGGTAGATTTTGTTGAGTATTAGTATTGCCCAAGTAGATTATGACTTTAAAGAGATCAAAATAATTATATAAATTATTAGGTATTGTTTATTTCAACCTCTGTGTTAATTACAAGTGTTTCTTGGCTTATATCTTTTTAAAATATTTATTTTTTTAATAAAAACGATTTGCTGATGATAATCATCCTTTTAGCCTTGAGATGGAATTTAACTTAACATCTTTCATTTAATCTTCTCGAAAATGCACAAGCTTTTTCCCTCCTTACATCACAATTACTTTTTTGTTCTCTGTGAATTTGTAGAAAAAACAGTGTGCATTTAATATACAGAAGGCTCACATTACTACCATGCAAGATAACACAAGATTGAGAGATAAGGGTGCTAATTTCCAAAATTGCAGCTATCATGAACGTTGAAATTCTGTGTGGGATTGAACACAATCATTCCAGAAATAATACTCTTGTATTTGTGATTTGGAAATTTCTCCAATGTAAATAATGTTAATCATAAACTTGATAAACTGTACCTTACAATAAATATTTAGAATGGGAAAACCAAGTCCTGATATTAGAATACCTTCTTTACAAAGAATAATTACTTCAGTGAAGGTAAAACGGTCAAGGGTAGTTTCCAAAAAAATTTTTCACGAAAACTCATTTCCCTCTCTCTAATTCTCCATTCATCTATATCTTTCTTAATATATAATGTAGACTCCTGAGTATATATATCCACTGAAAAGCAGATGCCTTCTCTGGATGCAAGGTTTTAGATCTGGGATTGAGTATGTTAATTAGTACATTGTATTCTGATTCACAATCCCTGTGAATTTGGTTGGCATGAAGTGGTGCATAGATCCTGATAATCCTAGTCATATTAATAAATTGAGGGCTTTTCAAATTAAAAAATCATTTTAGTAATTTTGAAAAAATAAGATACATTTTTTTAGGAATTCCAATAACATAGACTTGTACAAAAAGAAAGTCTAAAAAGTACCTCAAATCTCACTGGTTATAAATAACATCAGGTGAGCATCTTTCTCCAGTTACGCAGATAGAAGAGAAATACTTTTAATAAAATGGGATGATTCTATGCATGTTATATTTAAATAAAGTTATTCAACTCCATTTTTACTTGGTTTAAAGGCACTTACAAATAAGAAAAGACTTATATTACCCCAAGGGAATTGTAATTACCTTTCAGTAGCTGAGATTGCAAATTACTTTTATATTTTGATTCAAATGTAGGTTTTGGATGATTCTCCTCAACCCTTATTTATTTCTAAGACTTTTTTTTTATTTCTACTATAAGGAATACAAAATTCTTTAAAGAGTGAGAAAAATGAGAAAAGGAAAGAGGATCTCATGGCTCATGTGTCTCAGATTCAAATTGCACGTAACCTTGCTATGAATGTGACCTGCAAGCTACGTCTTAGGTTCTTTCTCTACTAGAATGAATCTTTCTACAGTGTGTTGTGATTCTAATTTTATTCAAATGTTCTTATCGGGTCTATAACACATTTAGAGATTTATGAATGAATTCCTTTTGAATTCTCCAAATCTCTTTTTCTTTTTCTGGCTCTATGGTAGTTTGAAGGACAAATAAATACCCCATTAAAGATGAAGAAATGTCTATTAAGGCAGCAATTACAGTAAATCAACTAAAATGTTTGCAAACATCCCAGTCTAGCAGCAATATAGTTAAAAAGAAAATCTTATAATTACTGATGGGAAAAATAATGATGGATGGCTACTTTACCGAGTATATTCTGCACATTGATTTAATAACTAAAATATATTGGCTCGGCGCCTGTAGCTCAAGCGCCTAAGGCACCAGCCACATACACCAGAGCTGGCAGGGTCAAATCCAACCCAGGCCTGCCAAACAGCAATGACAACTGCAACCAAAAAATAGCCGGGCATTGTGGTGGGCACCTGTAGTCCAACTACTTGGGAGTCTGAGGCAAGAGAATTGCTTAAGCCCAGGAGATGGTAGTTGCTGTGAGCTGTGACGCTTACCTCACTCTAACCAGGGCAACAGCTTGAGCCTCTGTCCCCCCTAAAAAATAAATAAATAAAAACTAAAATATACATATCTTCTAGTTCTATTACCTACCTCATAATTTATACACTTACTCTTTGAATTTGTGACTGAATATTTTCATCTATATCTATATTCATCTACCTATTTAATTACTGAATTATTAATAGTGAATCTTTGAAAAAAATCTCATCTATGCATATTTATAAAATTAATTGTGGCATATCTCTAAAATAATCATTGACATCATTAAAAAAAAGAAACAATCTCTAAATGTGCTTGTATGTAAAACTATACAGGATGTATAATTTTAGAGGTAAAATAAAAATTCCAATATTAAATGCCCACATGGATGTTTTTATATAGGAACTGTAAATACAGATACCAATATGAACACAGGAAAATATGATTATTTGCCTAGATAGAAGTACTTTAAATACACTGACTATTTCTAATAAAAAATACACATGAAATGATTAATGATGGCTATGTAAGTAAGGTGCTAGCCAATTTCCCACCTTGTATATATTTTGAATTTATTTTAATATAAGCATATGGTTGCTGAAAATAAGTTTACTTTAGAAGTGAGTTTGTAAAGTTGAGTTTATGGTAAGTCCAGAAATTTAATTTCTAACGTTAACCTAAGAATGTCATTACATTGGCAACTTGAAAATAACAACAGGAGAATTAGAAAAGAGGAAAAATAAGATGAAAAACAGGTATACAGAATTTTTATCATGTCTGTAACTGTCTTATTCAATTTTTCTAATTTAATTTTCACCTACAAGAGAGAGCAGTAGCTTTACACCTTAGAGATGAAGAAACTGGTTTCATAAATGAAGTGACTTTCACAAGCCCCTGAGTAGGTTCAGATTTTTATTCATATCCTGTAATTTTTCCAAGTCATTTATATGGCAATGGAAAATCATGCATTTTTTTTCAATGACTTTGTTTTCTTATTTTAAAAGGATTTCCACAGTGTAGTTTTTAAGACCTACACTGTTTTTATTATGTCAATATAGTACCCATATAAATACAAGTGGTAAAAGTCATTTAACTCAATTTTTGTCCCCCAGAAACATAACCTTAAATTTGATTGGTTGGGTTTTCTTTCATTTAGCCTGGGGTAATAAATAAAACACATTACTGTCTTCTTTGAACTTCTGATATATCTTTAAAAGCATATTAGTTTTGCTTTTCTCGACTCTTTGATGGAGTAGGTAATTAATATACAACCTCAGGTAGGCTGAAGTGAGCCTTAACTCCTGGCATTACCCTCTCACTTTCACTGTATGAAAGTTTTTACCTTCAAGTACCTGAAACTTTTGAGAAAATAGATGACCTTTAATAAAACATATGTCAACTTGGGTTTGAAAATCAATTGATTTCAAAGAATAAAACACATGTTGGGGCCATCCAAAAAGAGTTATTTTAAAAAGACAATATTATGTTGTCCTTTATGGATAATACTATGTACATAAATTTTTACAGTACATAGCAGTCTTGTATCAAAATTTGGTCATATTTTTCTAATATTCAACTTATATTAAAATAGTTGTGTAATAGACATAAAGAATGTGAAAAACATATCATAAACAATTTGAAAAGCTAAAAGAAAAAATTTCCAAATGTTATACTCCAAACAGCTATCAATAGTCAGGCCTAAATTAGTATCATAAATAAAAAAAATTTTGATTACTTTTTTGTAAGAATCACAAACAACATAGCAAAAAAGTTGGGATTTTCCAAGATTCATTTTTTTAATATATTAAATCAAAAGGGATTTTCTGTTAGAAAAAATTATCTTCTCTGCTGTTAATGGTGAAGTTTAATGAAAAACCAGGGGAGGTTAAAACTCACAAAACAAAAATTAGAGATTATGATTTTGGTAAAGCTTTTTCAAGGGCCAGCGAATTTTTTACTTAAATTGCCTTCTTCAGTACGCATCCATTTTCAAATACATTCAAAAATTTCTCCCAAGTCATTGATTCAAAATCATCTTCAAGCCTTTCGTACCTCACATGTCTGTTGCACAATCGAGACCTTCTTCTTTGTACTGTGTAATGTATTTTCTTACAAAATACCCTATTCTTCCCAATACATTTTTTTATTTTAGATTATTTCTTGATGATAGATTATTTTCAATCGATGTTTATTTAATTGAGAAATTCATGTAAAACATTATTTTAACTTTCTTTTTTTTTTTTTTTACTAGATAACAGTTTCCATAAGCTCCTTTTACAAAAATCTTAACATTCTATGGCAAATCTTTTTTTTTCTGTAACATAAACGTCTGCAAAGGCATTTTGCTCCCTCTCAGGGCGACTTTACTTTGTCGATCACATTTATCCTTTTCTCATCATTCGCTGAACAGTTGAATACTTACTGAACACTTGTTACGTGTCAGTCATCGTCCTAAGCCTTGGGGTTCAGACATTAAGTTGGCAACGTCATCCTAGAAAAAGTGATACACACCTCATTGCTGAATATCACTATGTCATCTTCAAAGTAATCCCGTTGTCCATCCCGTGACCATAGTGATATTCAGCACTTTTTCAAGGATGAGTTTGTGAACTTAATTGTCTGACTTAGTATAGCACTGAAGAGTTGCATTTAAAAAGATACATTTGATGATCAAAAATAGTATACTTGATTTTTCTCATTCTTTGTCTACTTATCATTTAATATTAGATAAATTATAATAAAATAGATGCGATGAACATTTAATTCCATAATATGTCAATTTGTTCCAACTCAAATTCCTAATGTTATAAGCCTATTGATGATGATAATGTAGAACACTACTTAATTCTTTGCAGTATGAAGACTGCATTTAAGAGTGGCTGGTGGCCTAAATACTTCGGAAAGTAACTATTATCTGAGTTTTTAAAACAGAGATGCAGTCTTTGTTTATAAATTAATATTCAACCAATACTCCATTTTATTTCATTATGTTCCTCCAGAAATGAGTCATTTTGAATTTATTGAATGGATAATTGGGCTGACAACTACTTATTAGAGAGTAATATATTTATAAGCAGAAAATCATACATATAAAATACGAGTATGCAGAAGTAAAATATGGAATGAAAGAAATTTAGAAATAAAGTTATAGAGAAAATTATTTAGAAACAAGTAAAGGATATTGTGATGTTTCTGACCATTCATGTGGTCACCCTTCTAATCCTTAGCCTACCTGTTCATAGTGAATCTTACTGACAATTAAAACATAAATAAAGTCTTCTAATGTCAGTTTATGCAAGCCTTTTAAAATATTACTTCTCTTAGTATATTTTAATCTCAAATTATCACGGATATTCTTTTCCCAAACTCTGTATGAGGGAATTGCAACTCAAAATAAATGAAAGGTATAAGGTTGTATTGTTCAGAGAAATTATGCTGCATGCATTTTCTGTATCTTTAGATTAAAAAGATGTAAATCTAGATTTAGTCATAGGAATCCTGGGACCATCTGTCCAATTTGTTCCTATCTATTTCAATGATCTGCTAGTGATCAAAGATAAGCACGCCAATTGGGGAGTGATAGAAATGTAGGAAGAGGAAGACATTTTAACACGTACTGAGAACTTGTGGTGACTCAAATAGTCTTGTGAGATGGATAATGTTTTCATTTTTAACATTAAAGATAACGTGTCTCAAATTTTAGATAATTTACTCAAATTTGTAAAGCTAGTAGATGATGGAGAAGAAGAGATTGATTTCAAAATTCAAATCATTTTTCACTATTTTGTTTTGCTGTAGTCAGATGTCTGTTATGAGTCAAGCTGTTTGTGTGTGTTTGTGTTTTTTGTACAGTTTTATATGTGTTGATAATTAGCCCAAGGTGTTAAATTTCCCAGGGGCATTTGTACTTTAGATATTCCCTCCAACTGTAACTATTATTTTAAATAGCATCCAATTCAAATTTAGCAAAAAAGAGAACATTTTCTTGGCAGAAAATAAATCCAGTACTCACAAAATTATGTTAAGTTTGACTCTGCATTTTTTTCACATGATTCTTTGGCAACCACTACTTGACTCAGTTAAGTTATGCAATCACTTCTGTTTATCATATTATTGTCATGCTTAATAATGCCCACCAGACATACAGTAACATTCCCCAAGTATGAGTAATACAAATACTGTGACTTAAACAGTCTATGCTTCAGAATGACTCCTTATTTAATTGGTATTTGAGATCACATACAGGAAAATATAAGCCTTGTAAAAATAGGCATTGCTAGATTTCCCACAGGCCAGAGAATAAAATAATTACTACTAGTATTAGAGAAAGGGGACAAAAACTTTTAGCAAGGCAATATATTGTTTCACATATGAAAAATTCCTCTAGACTACATAATTTTAGTAAATTTTATCAATAATGAACATATTATGTTTTATTTCCATGTTTTTTTAAATATACTGACTTTCCATTTCAAGGCAAACCATAACATACTATTTTTAAGACAATTTAAGCAACAAATTATTCTGACATGTGTATTTTAATAAGGTACATAATTCAATCTATTTTCTGGGAATATAAACAGCAATGACCAGATTTGGGTATATACAGTTAATGACCACCACACCAGAGACCAGAGATACCACTAGAGCAAAATAAATTGTTATAAAAATAAAAAATAAATTGTTAGACATAAACAATTTTAGAAGCCATCCGGTTTCAGCTAGAATAAAATGAGTTTGTTTATATACAGAATATGAAATATAAGTACATCTTTAAACAACTGCCAAAGAGTCAGTTCTAGGTGGGATATGGGCATGCAAAATTGTGTACAAAACTTTATCATACCAACATGTAACTTAAGTATTTATTGTAAGAATTATGATGCAAAATTTATCGGATGTTTTCTATACATGGTATCATTTAGTCCCCTGCTTGTCCCCTCCCAGAAGATCCTGTATTATACGAAGTTATTCTACTTAATTCACAAATGAGGAAACTGAGCCCTTGAGCCATTAAGGTGACTTATAACTTCATACAGACATTAAGTAAAAAAAATAGGATTTGAATCTGTGTCTGCCAGACAGCACAGCACATTCAGTTTCTGAAACAGTTATCATTATCTTTAAACTATGGATTAAATTTAGCCAGCCACGGTATCTCATACCCGTAATCTTACCATTCTGGGAGGCCAAAGTAGGGAGATTGCTTGAGCTCAGGAGTTTGAAACCAGCCTGAGAAAGAGCGAGATCCCAAGTAAAAATAGCCAGGCATTGTGGTGGGAGCCTATACTCCCAGTTACTTGGGAGGCTGATGCTAGAGGATCGCTTGACCTCAGGAGTTTGAGGTTGGTGTTGAGTTATGATGCCACAGAACTCTATGGATGGTGACAAAATGAGACTCTGTCTCAAAAACAAATGAACAAACGAAAAAGGACAAAAAAAAAAAAAAGAAGAAGAACAAACTGTGTGTTAAATTTTCCAAAATCTAGTATTGCAGGAAAAAAAGTTTTATAATTCAGTAGAAAATTATGCATTTTCTAGAATACACCCTAGTTTATGTGATTCTGTGATTTATTCTACAACTCTGGAAAGGGGGTCTAAGAACACTCCTGCAGTTTACTCTGATTATATGAATTATTCTATAACTCTGAAAATTGTAGAAAACTTTTAGTAATGCAAAGTAGTTCTTGTCTATGAACATGCAAATTCTGCTCTGTCCAATAGAGGTTCAAATGACTTTCTTCTCTCATTACAGAAGAAATTAATTTTGCCTTCATTTGAACATTAAAAAAAATCCTTGCTCTATAAATACATCTTTTTTCATTTCACCTTTGAAACTGTTATGCCATATACCCTTCAACTCATGTTTGTTTTTATATCTTTATGAAAGTCATTTATTCTTAAAAATTGTCTTTTACTGGATAACAACAGTAAGTAAAATATTATACTGCTTTCATTTATTTATTAAACAAATAAATTTACTGATTTTTATATCTTGACTTCAACCTATATTTGATTTTCACCTCATCTCGAAGATGGTAATAATGACAATTTGCCTGAGGGTGGTTTAGGACCCAGAGTACAAATACAGTTTCCCACCAACTCTGTGACCCGGAAAACATGGGTTTATGAAATACATAAAGAAATACATTAGGAAAACATAATGTATTTGTGAAACTCAGTTTTATTGTTTATCACTTTTGCACTGTCAATGTTAAAATGTGAGAAATTTCAAAAGATCAAATATTTTCTTCTATCATACCTGGACATGGTTTACTTTCTCGTAAACCTGCATAATTATTTGTATCCTTAAAATTAATAGGATTTGATTTTTAATTAATCAAAATATCTTGAACATTATGAACCTCATTTTTTATAAACAATGAAATACTAACACATATCACTGTGAATTTAATTACCTTATTTACCAAAAGCCTCATGCTTTTAATGACAATCTTGTGAAATATATAAAACAAAGATGTTTAAATTTTTGTCATTTTTTATTGAAAATGAGTGTTAAACTTTAGTACATTATTGAGTGATATCTTTTTTATGTTATTTTTAATTTTTAAATTTTTAATTGATAAATGATAATAGTGTATATATTGATAGAACATAATGCTTTGCTATGTACACACCTCTATATGCTTACAAGCTAGAATAACTAAATCAAAAAAATAACACATCACCTCACTTATCTTTTTAGAGTCAGACATTTGAAATTTATTCTCATAACTAAAGACTTTTCTTCTTGAAGTGTCCCTATGATTTCAAATTACTCAAATCAACATCCCTTAGCTATCTACTGAATTTAATGTAAGCTACAATGCCAATAAATGGTAGGAAGGATGAACTTGTTTTTTTTTTTAACACTGGAATGTAAATTAACTATATTTAAAGCAAAAGTAGTTCATTTAAAGAAAACCATAATTTGGGGGCTATACTGAAATTAATGGCTAAGCAAAGTACTATATTTGAATAAAAAGTTATTTCTAGAGTTTGTATGATACTAGTAACATAAATGTCTTTCTTTCTTTCTTTCTTTCTTTCTTTCTTTCTTTCTTTCTTTCTTTCTTTCTTTCTTTCTTTCTTTCTTTCTTTCTTTTTGTTTTGAGATAGTGTCTTCCTTAGATGCCCTTGGCAGAGTACCATTGTGTCATGGCTCACAGCAACCTCAAACTCTTGGGTCCAAGTGATTTCTGTTGCCTCAGCTCCCTAAGTAGCTGGGAATATAGGTGCCCACCACAACACCCAGCTATTTTTAGAGATGGGGTTTCTCTCTTACTCAGGCTGGTCTGAAATTCCTGAGCTAAGGCAAGCCACCCACCTTGGCCTCCCAGAGTGCAAGGATTACTGGAGTGTGTCACCAGGCTTGGCAACATAAATGCTTCTCTCAGTAAAAAAATTGGATGCCCATCAGTTTCTCTAACAAATTTAAATTTTAATTTCCTTCAAAGCAAGCAAATGTTGGGGTTGATTACAAGCAACCCTACACAAAATACTGAAGAAAGCGTAGTTGTGGAAAGATGGGATTATCTTTCTTCATGAGGCATAAGATTCAAGATAGACACTCTTACAACAAAAGACTGCAAGGGAAAAGCACACCAAATCATTTTAATTGACATTTTACACGACACAGGACCCTTTGGAAATGAAGATGCAAAAACCCAAGGAAAACTACTTTTATGCTCAGATTTGATGAAGGACAAACAGCCCTGTGGAATAGTGACTGGACAAATGGTCTTATATAATCGTCATAGACCAAGGGGGCAGAGCCAGCAAAGCCTGCCTGTTCAGATTATTCTTGGCCATTCTGTATAGCATTTTCTTTCTTCCAGGTTGGGCCAGGACATCTCTAAAATTTTTATACCCTTTGTAAGTGAGCATTTTATGATTTACTATCAGACAAAGTAGGTCAAATAATTTCTCTTACCCAGAAAGGCGGGGGCAGGGGAGAATAATTATTACAGGCTTTGTGGTTTGTTTGGGGGCAGAAGAGTTCTAGTTTTTGTAACCTGCCTTGAGGAATGTGGTTCCTATGTTTTGTTTCAGGGAAGAAAAAGGTGCCAGAGACAGAAGCGGGGCAACAGGTCAGAGGAAGATTTCACTTCTGAGGCTGTCCAGATTCCTCTAGTTCAAAGTCCTCAGCATGCCCAAGTGCCAGACTTATGGGTACTGCTCTCTGTGTACGACAAATGAAAAACTCATCTTCATTTTTTTATTCCTGCCCCGTATGTCTAATTTCCTAAACCCTTTCCCAAGTGACTCACTCTGTGAGGTCAAGCAGTCACTGATGGAAGAGTATAAAGTATAGCATTTTATAGCTGAATTCTATGCAGTCATATATATTCAGTTCTGGAACTTAATAATGTGCTTCCTTTATGAGATTTAGACTTCATCAATTTGTCGAGGTGCTATATTTATAACTTTTATGATTAATTGTCTTTTCTTATTCCTGAATTCCTAGAATGAATTTCCATGATTCAAGAAAATAGGGAAGAATAATTTTGGGCTGGACTCTGATGGCATATGAAAAATATTTGTCTGATTTTGCATATATTTGGCAGAAAAAAGTGTATGTTTATGTGACACACAAGATCTGACAATTAAGTAGGTAAGCTGGCCACCATACACTTTCGTTGGCAGCACCATACAAACAAGGTGGTGAGGTTTCATAACCTGGGTATATCAGCATCTCACAGCTTTGTGGGTTTCCATGTGTGGTGGCAGCTTGCTGAGTGGTATTCATTACTGTTGTTGTCTGTTTTTTGAGTACCATCACAAGAATGTTGGAGCTTAAATTAGAGCAATGAACACACTTTAAATTTATTGTTATATTTGGCAAGAGTATAAGTCAGGGACACATAAATCCAAGATTATGGGGATGATACCATGAAGAAAACGATAGTGTACAAATGGTTTAAATGTTTTTCTGAAGGGAGAGAAAGCTTCACTGATAAGAAGAGGTCAGGGAAGCCAGTAATGAGCAACATGGATGAAAACACCACAGAACTTCATCACATTGTATGTCAAAACCATTGGCTGAATGAGAGCATAGCAGACCAAGTGAACATGAACAGAGAAACAGGAAAAATATAAGAGAGTTTTTAGCTGGCAAATGAAGAACTGTGTTGGAATCCCTTCCATACTCACCTGATCTGGCCTCCAGGGATTTTTTTCTTTACCAAAGATAAAGAAAATATTGAAAGGAAGACAATATCAAGGGTAATATGATGACAGTTCTGATAGCCATTCCAGAAAAAGAGTTCCAAAATTACTTTGACTAGGCACGGTGCATAGATTCTCACAGAGAGTGTTTCACAGGCGACAGAGGTGATAGTCATGATGACGTAGGTAGCCCTTTTTCTAGGATATGTTTGAAAACTTAATTGTCAGAGATTTTCTTAAAATAACATCTCTCTGTTCCCTTACCATATAAAATTAAACCCATCTTCATTTGTTAAAATGTAATTTTTTTTTTTTTTTTTTTTTTTTTTGTAGAGACAGACTCTCACTTTATTGCCCCGGGTAGAGTGCTGTGGCATCACAGCTCACAGCAACCTCCAGTTCTTAGGCTTAGGCAGATACTCTTGCCTCAGTCTACAGGTGCCCACCTTAATGCTTGGCTATTTTTTGTTGCAGTCTGGCCCAGGCCAGGTTCGAACCCTCCACTATTGGTATATGGGCCTGGTGCCCTACCCACTGAGCCACCAGTGCTGCCCTACAATGTAAATTGTTAACTGCAATGTACTATTTATCTTGAAAAAGAAATTTTATTTAAACAGATGATTTCCTCAATCCTTAAATTTCTGAGAAAACAATCCAGTTAAAAGGTGAGACAAAAGTTGTTTTCTTGTTTGTTTTAAAGGGAGCCATTCTTATAAAGGATAAGTAACATAAAAATATATCGCTGATCATCAGTATGACATAACCAGAAAATCTTTTTAAAAATGGTTAATTTCTACAATGCCAGCACCATTAGATATGCTGTTTAAATGCTTTGATTCCCTTCCCTTTTCTCTGATAAGCCAATTTGAAAAACATTCACATGCACACACATTGTTTTTCTCTTTTTAGAATCTTTCACATGCACAAAAACTATTGTTTTTCTGGATCTTTTTTGATCAGAAAAGTCATAGCCAAGTACATCAGATACTCCCTGCTCATTCTCTATGGAGAAGGCTTTACGTGTAGTAAAGCAACATTTCCTAGGGTCACTTATAATCTTTTCAAATGGTGTATTTATGATATTGAAAAGGGTACATTAGATCTTGTAGTTTTCTTTTTTAAAAATTAGATATATTATTTCATTTACTACATAATCACATCACTTAAGAGATGAAGTTAAGTTCTTGAATAACATGTTGTGTGAGGGAGATGGTTTAGGGCCTCTCATCACTTTTTTGAAATTGTAATCAGAACTGTCACATAAAACTAACACAAAAGTGTCACTCTGAATGCTTAGAGATAATTCGCTATTGACAGTAAACACTCAAAAAGTAAATATAAAATATAATTTATCTTCTGATACATTTTGCCAATAACTTAAACAATAAAAGAATTCATAAAGAACTTTTGATATTAAATAAAAAGAACTTTTGATATTATAATTAAGAGGTATTAAGGTTCCAAAAACAACACACACACACACAAACACAGTCCATGGTATAAAAACCACGCTCCGTGGCATCAATGGGGACTACCACAAAGGATATTGGATTTTCAGTGACTCCATTATGCCGCAAAAGTTAATTTGTCAAGAATGTATTATAGGAGACTTTTAAAATATCCAAATGATAGATACTCCCTTCCTATTGTTAGAATAAATGGCTTTCTGTAATAGTGAAAATTACAGCTCTTGCTTCAAAAACTTCTGGTAAAAGGAGCTATGAACAGCCTTTAAAATCATTTAAGTGTTTCTTATGATTTTATTTCTCAAAATTTATTTTATTAAACGTCTAAGCACTTTTAACATGTTAAAGTCATGTTTTATATACATGATACCTGAGTAAGACAACAATACGTGTTTTTAGTAATTAAAATATGCTCACATTAAAAGCTAAGTTGAGCAAATATACACTAGATGACTAGAGATTGATGGATATGAGAGAGAAATTTATATGATAATAATATTTATATTGAAATTGTAACAACACATTTCCTATTTTAATGATTATTAAAATATTAGTCATATAATGATCTGTAGGAACATGTTTATACACATTTCCTAATCATTATGAAAATATTAAATTATCTAGTACTTTACAGAATAAACTCCACTTATACCATAACATGCAAACTTTTTTTTTTTTTTTAAATAAAAACAATCGTTAACTTATTGACAACCAGTACTGGGTAGTTACCAAAAGTTAATATTGCACAATATTAAATGACATTTAGCACCCAAGAAAAATTCTCTGTGAGAATGGCTAAGTTTTAAACCTAAATTAATTCAAGTTTTTTAATGATACATTTACACAGGAGATTACTAATAAATAAATTGTCTTGATTTCAATATGTGTAATTCAATGTATACTCAGACTTATTTGTAAGTACAAATAAACTTTTAAGAAGTTTATTTTTCCTTTCGAACATAAAATGGTGAAAGCACATGGACTGTTTAAGTAATAAAATGATTAAAAGAACTATAAATAATGTAAAACTTTGTTAAGCAATTAAGTGATTGATTCTTAATGAAGTATTAGAGACAGTAATTACTCTAAGAGAAAAATAAATTACTCTGACTTGTAATTTACTGAAAATGCCTCTTGGAGGAAAGTATACTTTAGCTTTGACTTAAAAGGCATACACTTAAATAAATGTGAATATTCTTAGATAAATAACAATCTATATACCAACAACCCTTGAAACCTCCCTCACAAATATAACATACAAAACAGGATACTGTGGACATTAAGTAAAGTGTCAAGTTATAACCAAGTATTCTTGAATGCAGATAATAATACAATTTGGGGAGTGGTAAGGAAATTTTCTATTTGATTCATAGTTTTTCAAAATAACTACTAGACAATGACAAACATGATCACACTTATTTCCCTAAATGTCATTTATTCATATTTAAAATGTATAAGACCTGCATTTTTAAAAGCTCTATGATTTAACATCGTCTATTTCTGGTTGTAAAGTAATTACTCAAACTCCAGTCATTACTCAAACAGCTCATTTTTTATCTCAACTTGTTCCATTTATTTGATAAAATGCATCTGATAGCCTGGAAACAATTGGTATTCCGCTGATGCTTCTTTTTTCTATCTGTATCTGAAATCATTCAGTCTTTACTCACGTGTATCTGGGTTCTTTCTCTTACCATTATTTCTGGGAAACACATCTGTGATGGTGAATCTAGCAGCAGTTTGTTTAGTTTTGATTATTGCATAGTATTTCCCTGTTTGAATATACTAATTCACTTAAGCATTCTGTTGGATCAACATTTATGTTTTGTTTTAAATTATTCTGTTGCTACTATAAATGGTGCCGCTCTTGATGTCGTATTTTATACGCAGGTGTGGACGATACTGGGAACGTATGCAGCAGTGAAACTCCTGTTCATGTGGTTGACATGTGATCTTCATTAGTACATAATGCTCAGTTATTTCCTAGAGTAATTGATGCAATTTAAATCCTAACATACAGATACAGTGTTTCAGGTAACCCACTTTCTTTTCAACCATATCATCAGATCTTTAAGTGTAGGCCTCTTTTGTGGCATGTGGTTATTTGTATTTTTTTATTGACTTGTTGATATTTCCCATGCTTTTTGTATTTCTCTCTGTCTGTACTACTGATTTAAAAAATAAATCCCCTTTTTCTCTGCTTTGTACTTTCCCTTTCCTGTAGGAGTCTTTCATAAACAGAAGTCTCTGTTGTAATATGTTACAATTTATCAACATTTCCTTTATTATTTCTTTTATAATTGGGTCTTTTTGTCCAAATCAGCATGTATTCTTTTAAAATAACTGATTTTGTTCCTATCTTTTCCTTTCTTTTCTTCCTGTACATCTGAGGTGTTTATTATGCTTATCATTGTTTTTATTTCTTGGACTCTAGCTTTCCATTACAGTTTTTTCCATGTTGATATTTTAAAGAAGTATTGGGCATCCTTGTAAATTTCCCATCTTGGTAGTAATTTTAAAGGTTAATATTCATAGGCTGGGTGAAGCGGCTCACACTTAGCACTCCTGGAGGCCAAGGCAGGAGGATTGCTTGAACTTTTGAGGTCAAGACCAGGCTAAGCAAGAGAGAGACCCTGTATTTATGAAAAATAGAAAAAATTAGCTTCAGATCATGGCAGGTATGTGTAGTCCCACTATGTGGGAGGCTAAGGCAGGATGATTGCATAAACCTAGGTGTTTGAGGTTGACACCCTGGCGCTCTATGATGGACAAGAGAGCGAGATTCTGTCCCCCCAAAACAAAAACAAAACAAAAGAAGAAAACATTCGTTTTAGGAAATTAACATGCAACAGTCATGTATTGTATGTCAAATACCAACAATAAATGTTGAAAACATGCCTTTATTTAAAGACATATCTTGATATCAACGTACTGCAGAAAAATATAAACAGGTAAAAATAATGATGCAAATGCAATAAAACTATTTGGATGTGTGCATGACTATAGAAACATGTCACTTAGCCAAGAGCTTGGAATCTCTGAGAAAGATTTCTGGAAAATAAGACTCCTCTTGACTTTCTGGACTTCGTGCTTTTTCTTGATGAAGCATTGGTGGAGAATCAGTTGGCTGCCGTGTCAAACACAAATCTAAATACAGAAGAATGGAGCCCTGAAACAAACATTAAGCTGCATCCTTTCCATTTCTATCAAGAATAAATGAGTTCTCAACAGATATAATTAGTCTAGCTTTCACAAGGTTCAACAGAAATTGCATTACAGTAAATGAGAATCACTTAACTTCTAAATCATTATTGATTCATTTAATGCAGCCACCAGAAAGTATTATTGAGGTAATTCTACAGATTCTGTGACTTTCTCTGAAACATATACCCATTATACATATTATTGTTTATGCTGTTTTTTCCCATTAATTAAGAGGTAGCTTTAATGAATAGTCACTGACCTTTCACTGATAACAGAGCAATGTGTGTAAGGAGAAAAGGGCAGAATTTCATGTTCTGACTAATAGAACTGACTATTTTCATTGGAGCAATGATTTGGGGAATCTCACTAGTAATAATGATCCGGAATGTCCTCTAAAACAGCTGCTAATCAGTGACCTAATTTCTGATAAAGATTTCCTTTAGAATAATTAGTCAGAAATTTCCCCCTCATTTCTAGTAGATCTGATTCAAGAAAGACCAACTATATTCTGTGAGTCAGCTTATTACCCCCCTCGTCCTGCCACTTTGATTTTATCCAGAGTATTCCTGCATAAAATGAATATAAATATCAATTAAATGATAAAATTTTAAATTTAAATGCTATGTCCTAATTTATACCAAGTTCTAACACAAGCATATTTAAATATCATAATTGTTGTATTTTCAATTTTAAAGAATGCAGTGGAAGGGAACATTTTAATGCTATCACAGTGATTAAGGTGGGGGGCTGAATGATGTTAGTTCAGAAGAACAAAAACTGTTCAAAATACGGTTGTGAACTTCTCCACTTTAGAAACAAAAATTGGATTTGAAAAGACATCAAAACATATATGAACACACTAGGGGTTGATTGTGTTCTCTGCAATCTTCAGAAACACATCAAAGAAAATCTAACAAGCAACTTCAAAAGCCTGATAGTCCCCCTGCAAGCTGCAGTTCAGGGAGAAAGGGCCTGTTAGAGGCTTTATTGAGGAAAATGACAGTATCCACAGAGAACATGAAGAGATTGACCTATAAACAATTTCTTGAAAAATACCACCGAAAGATAATACGAATTTCACCTAGAAATTGAAATAGCACCATTGCGTACTATGGTTACAAGATGTATAAAGGGAAAACAAGCAATATGAAAGTGAAAGAAAGACTCAGTTCTCTGAAACTGACCTCATATAATATATAAGAGAGATTGAATATACGTTAACAAAGAAACAGGACAATGATTCCAACTATTGCACCTGATTTTTCTGAAACATAAGGTACAGATAAGTCAAAGTTCAAATTGCTTAAGTAAAATGATTTTCTGAATAAATAGAAACTCATCTGTCTTTTCAATAATTCAAATACAAAATCCTAAAAGCATACCAGAATTTAGAGGAAGGTAGAAACTGGGTTCTTTTTTGTTTTTTAACATTTTAAAAATATATTTTAGCACAGAAAATAGGTACATGGCATGTCTTATTATAGCAGGAATGCTTTGCTCATTTTTTAAAGAAATTGAAAGAAGCTGCAAAATGTATGGAAAGGCATAACGAATAGGAAACATTCTATGGCTCTGAAAAAGCTGCTGCTAATGTGTTAGCGAGCACTTTTTTTCATGCATACCTTAAGCAAAAACACATGTACTTGATGAAGTGATATTTTTAATTCTATCGATGTGCTTTATCATTTGCTGAAACCATGATGGATTAGATGCTATAATCCCTTGGTCAGATATATCCTTCAAGATCCCAGAACTTCTCTCCAAGCTGCCAGAAGCCTTGCATTATAATGGCTTAGAGTTGAGTACCTCCCCCCACACACACACGCCACACATTGCTTTCCCTTTAAGGAAGCTGTTGGGCTCAAGGCTTTACCCAGTCTCCAAGCAAAGACCTCCCACATTCTTTGACAGGTTAATCAGGGGTATGTAAGATTGTGGATCCCTCATTCCAATTTGACATTTAGCTAAAGATCCTTCCAGGTTGAAAATTTCATGTTGAATCAGTTAAGGCCTTTGTCATATCATATCATATATACAGTTTTCTGTCTAATTCTTCCTTCACTTTTATGGCTTTTGTGCCTGACAGCATTGCCCAACAACCATCACTCTGCAAACCTCTGGTTCAGAGAGTATTTCCTCAAGTATCTGCCCCAAAACCCTCTACAGGGAGTGGCCGTAGACGCTGCTCTAAACAGTGATGTTGTATGTCAGGCTTTTGAAATGCTTGAGGGATAGAAGTTTGAATCAAATGAACAGTGTTTGGGATGGTGATTCACTATAAAATATATTGAAAGCCCAAGGTTTATTAATCACCAGTTTAAGGCAAAGCTCGAAGTGTTTCTTATCAGCTTTTAAAAAAATACTCATCACCTACAGTGGGAGGGAATGAAAAAAAGGAGGATCAGTCTGCAACTTAAAAATAAGTGTCAAAGCTGTACAAAATGGTGATTTTTCAGCTTTGACAAACCTGCCTTTTCAAGGTCTGGGCTGTGATTGAGACAGGTTGTCATTCAGGGACAGGAAATGGGTACCAATTTTAATACACTTGGAAGGCTTGACCCCCTCCCCCAACTAAATGTTCTGGAGTGTTGTGGCTAACGTAGCTCATGTCTTCTGGATAATGTTTATTGTTTTCCTTTTGCTGGAAGATGACATAAATATTTTTGCCTTGCAAGAAAGCTTTTACCTGCATCAGCAAGTAGCCAACATCTCATCCTAATCTTAAAAACAATAACTATGGTTAAACTACAGAACACTGTATACTGCCTTAACTGTGCTGAATATGACAAGGGAAGAAGGCGAATATGGCTGGAAGGAGCCTCAGGAGCTGGAGAGGATGTATTAATAGGAGTCAGGAGAGTACATAGAGCGCTGGCCCGAAGAGTATTGGATTGCAGGAAGGGATAGTCAAACATAAAGTTAGAAAGTTTACTAATATGGACTCAGTGCCCGTAGCACAAGGGTTAGAGCACCAGCCACATACACTGAGGCTAGAGGTTTCAAACCCGGCCTGGGCCAGCTAAACAACAATAGCAACTGCATCAACACAACCACATAAAAAAATAGCCGGGCGTGGTGGCAGGCATCAGTAATCCCAGCTACTCAGGAGGCTGAGGCAAAAGAATTGCTGAAACCCAAGAGTTTGAGGTTACTGTGAGCTGTGACGCCACGGCACTCTACCAAGTGCAACATAGTGAGACTCTGTCTCAAAAAAAGAAAGTTTACTAATATGGAAATACTCTCCTGTGAAACAGAACACTCTAGCAAGTATCCCAGAAATGTTTTTCTTTTTTTAAAAACAAGATCCTTGTGACTTAACTGAATTCAGATCAAGTAAATTCATTAATCACATATTGTGCGCCTACTATGTGCCACCCACGGTGTTAAATTTCTGTGAAGAGTCAAAGATGAAGAAATCAAGGCCCTGTTGACAAAGTCAACCATACAAAACCAAAAGCCTTCTTTTTTTAATTTTTTCTTTCTTTCTTTTTATTTTTTAATTTAATTTTTCATTAAAAATCATAACTATACATTTGTGGGGTATAATGTGATAATTTGATACATAATGTGGAAAGCTTAAATAAAACTCATTAACATAAACTTATCTTTTGTAGTAAGACATTTACAATTTATTGTTACTTATTTTGAAATATATCCTTGCATTGTGCACATTAATTGAGATCTCATCATTCAGTGGGACCCAAAAATAGTTTTAATAACAAGGATGAACTTTACATACTCAGAGAAATGGCAGTCTGATTACAGATAAAAAATTAAGTACTCTGACCTCCAAAGCAGAAAATGAGGGAAAATATCGAAATTCTCACAGAAGCTAATATGCTATGGTGGATGTGTAAGTGAAGGTTAGAAAAACCTAGTAAACAGTTTTCTTCTGCTAGGCCCATAAAATATGGTCTGTGGAGGGTCACTTACCAAATTGCCAGGAAAATGCTTGCAACAGAGGTACCGGTATGATTGAGAATTCCAATGCTGGCTGCCTTCTATAGGCTGCAATTATCGATAGGCGATGCACTTAAAAAATCAGATTGCCTGATAAAAATGGTAGCAATAGGACCTCAAAATAATTAAGGGTACATGGTGGAACTTAACTACCAGAATCCATGTAGAAACAGTTGAGGGGCAAAGGCAGGGTTTCCGTTCAGAGAGCTGAAGTATGGCTCATACACAGAAAGCCATGGAAAAAGTTAGTGGAATTTGACTTCCCTAGAAACTAGATAGGGAGGCAAGTAGAATATTTCTCAATATTTGCATATCAGAAGAAGTCAAGGACAGAAATTCTAGTAAAAGTCATTATCCCTTGCCTAGTTCCCAGACCTCAGTCAGTGCTCAAAGATGGAGCCTCATGAGTAAGAACAATCTGGGTCATCAAGAAGAAAAGCACTGCGCCCCACTCAGGCCTTCCCGCAAAGGGCCTGCAAATGTTTACTCGGATCTATACACCTGGAAAGGAAATGTACACAGATGATTCAAGGGCTATTGAAAGTAGTGCCCAAGTTGATATTGATTACTAGGGACCCAAAAGGCCATAATAACCTCTGTAATAATGGGCACGTGGTAGGGATAACATGTGGGTGCTCGCATATGCTCCTACCCAGTATCCACCTCACTGGTACAAGAAGGAGTAATCATAATGTGCTAATATGGGGGTGGGCAGAATCCCCACGCTGGTTTGCTGGTCTGTGGTTAAGAGCAATTACAATGGAGAATTCAAAGGAGAAGCTTCTAAAACTTGCCATACCCTAGCCAATAGATTAATAAAAACAAAAACACATGATACGTAGAATAACAGATATTAATGTCACACACTAAAAGACCCAAAGCATATAGCAAACATATCAAGAAAGATGCCAATGTTTGACTGCAAACTTTATCTTCCAGTAACCCCAATTAAGCTGTTACCTGATGTAGTATTTTTCCCCAACAGATTTATGCTGTGTCAGCTGGATATTATACACCTGTTGAACTGGTGAATGCATTTTTCCAGAAATAGTTTGTCTTTTACCTAGTTTTGAAAATAGTATTCATTTTTGGTCTAGCCAGAAATCTATATATTGTTCTATTATTTGTCATAAGTTCAATCTGAAGTGACATGGAACATCTGGATAGCCTACTGAATGTGAAATTGGTTTATGTGGCATCTTGATAAGATCATTTAAATCATAGATAAACAAAATATTCTGGGACACTATGGAGACCCACTCAGCATAGAGAGGGACAGGAAACCAGGAAGGTTCAAGGACTAGTCCTGTGAGTGAAATTTTTAGCGTTGTAACAGTCTGGGGCTTTCCAGGAAATCATCCACAAAATAAAGAAAATAGCTTTGCTTCTCATACCTCCAGCACTAAGACGGAAGCAAAATGCTTGCTCAACTTTAGTCTCTAAAGGCTGGAGGCAGAATATTCCACACGCGACAAAATGACTTCAACTTATTTATAGAACAAAGTGAAAGATTTGCAGAGGAATCACAGGAGTGGGCACTGCGGTGGGTCCAGGTCTGAAACAAGCAGCCCTACCGCACTAGCCACACTGCCCACTTACTCTCTGATAACGTAGTCTGAGCTGGGAAAACTCGGCATATGGAGTTTACATTTAGCAACAGCAGAAGACCTGGGTTTCAACAAGAGGTCATGCTCAGGAAAAGAGAATTATTCAACATTCAAAAAGCAAATCCTGGCACTAGAGAGCTGGATTCCTAGCCATGGGTCATCACAGGATCTTGTTGCCTAAAGGACCAATTATGAACTCAGTCGTGAGGCTGAAGGGGTCCCTCAATAACTCATTATAAGATGGGAGTGGTGCGCCTGGGGTCAGGCACAAGCAGATCCAAGGGGCATAAAAGTTAACTGAATTGGTATAAATAGACCCAGGAGCATGGGCTCCTACTCACCAAGGTTGATTTAGGTATTATCACTGCCAGAAGAAGGACCAGGCATGTTGGGTGACTTGAAAAAACAGAAAAAACAGGGTGATTCTGAAATTGGAAATGCAAAAGAAGTAGAAAAACGAAAAACAAAACAGAACAATAACAACTTCGAAAAGAATAAAATTGCAAGAATTGTCCTCTATTATTTCAAAACTGAATATAAAGCTACTTATAAGCTGATGTGGTATTAAACGTAAAGACAGATGTATGGATCACTACAGAATAGTGAGTCTAGAAACTCACATACATGGACAATTGAATTTTGACATTCCAGCAGAAAATGGGCAAGAGACTTGAAATGCCAGCTTTACCAAAGAAGACATTGAAATGGTCCAAAGTCATTCATAAAATGCAAAATTAAAGTCAAAATCACACAATGAACAAAATTAAAGATGTTAGCCATGCTCAGTTGTGGGAATGTGTGGGTATGATGATTGATATATCAAGTTGACTGAGTTAAAGGGTTCCAAGATAACTGGCAAAGTATTATTTCTGGATGCCTCTGTGGGGCTGTCTCCAGAAGAGATTGTCATTTGAATCAGTGGACTGAATAATGATGTGCCCCCACCAATGTAGGTAGGTGTCATCCAGTCTGTTGAGGGCCCAGATACAACAAAAAGGGGGAAAAAAGGTGAATTTATTTACTCTTTTGGAAAACAAACATCTATTTTCTTCTGCCTTCAGACACTGGGGCAGTTTCTCCAGTGTTCAGCTTCTGGGAATCACATTGCCTCCTTTCTTCCCTGTTTTTTTGGCCATTGGATTATACCACTATTTGTGGTTCTCCAGCTGACAGATGGCAGATCATGCATTTTTCAGCCTACACAATTGGGTGAGCCAATTTCCACAACATATTCCCTCCAATTGTGTTCTGATCTCTATCTTGGTCTAGATACCACTAGTCATTTTTCTCTGGAGAACTCTGACTGATACGGTGGGCAAAGAAAATATCCCGTAGTATTCCAGTGAGAGGAGAACAATACAACTAATTTAGAAACACCTTTGGCAACTTGAAGCTATATAGCCTATCGGTCAGCGATCGTATCCTCAGGTATATAATATAGAGATATGTACACAGATATCCATTAGGAGATGTGCACACGTGAATATGGTAACATTAATAATAAGTCCTTAAGACGAAATGTTTATCACTGTATAATGAATAAATTAAAAGGGACATATTTGTAAGATGTCATGTTATATAGCAATAAAAATGAATAGATTAGATTTAGACATAAAGACATAGATATACTACAATGGCATAAGGTTAAGAAAAAGGAAGTGAAAGTAAAATAAGTGATTATTTATATAAAGTTCAAATTCTGCAAAAAAACGAAAGTATAATGGGAAGTTACATAGTTAAGGGATAACGGTGTGATTGATAACTGCATGGATTAGTTACGCAGATTCTGTAGTGACACAGGTTAGGGATCCATCGTCGGCATTTCACAGTCATGGTTCTGCAGGTTGGCTGAGAATTAGCTCTGGTTCAGCTGATCACATTTGACCTGTGCTGCACTTGACCAGACCTTGGCCTTCTTGTCAGACTTCAGTCTCCTCCACATCTCTTCACACTAACAAGCAGGTTAAAGGAGCGACAGTAGCCTGAGTTCAACTCTTCTCATGGTACATAGCAAGGCGAGAAGAAACCAGTCAAACCTACACACACTGAAAGATTCCACCCAGGTTTGCTCACATTCCATGGCCAAAAGGAGAACTCTGGCAGATTCAACATCAACGGGCTTACCTGCCTGCACTGCTCTCAGGGAGGAGTGTACACCGGTTCATAATACAATTTGACACAAATACACATACGCACACATGTATAAACTATATAAAATCACCAACTTCTTAGATCAACAACCTTTACATATCTTTAACACATAGCATTTTAAGTATGCCCTTACATTTATGGTTCAATTTGATTGCTATATCTCCAGCAGATTATTTGTATTTAATATACACAAAAGAAGAATCTTGGGAGAGAGACATTTCTCTCTTGGGAGAGAGTCCTCTTAGAGGCACTTTCTAGAATTTGGAAGAAAAACACAAACTTCAAATTATCTCATTAAATAGTACTTAATCAGATAACTACAGCTAGCTTCCAGGGAAGCTAATAAACAAAGTTTTCATACTGTGTACCCAGTCACAAATTAGATATTATATTAGTAAGTAATAAGGAGAAAGAAAGTATCAGGGAATAGATTATCATCGTTCTAAAGCATAATCCTTTGACCAATGTGATATACATATGCACAATCTTCTTGGTACAATTAAAATGCATTCTCCATGTTCTAAGAGAGTCCCAAAGTTCCAGTTAGCTGCTTTATAAAGCTGAAACTCTAGGCGGAGCAGAGATTAGCTGTCCACAGACTAGTGATCTCCATATCATTGGATGAAGATATATATTTTACTTGGTGAATTACCTGACTGTAAAATGCTCAGGATACAACAGAAAAGAAAGAACAGCATGTCTGAAGCAAAAACTTCTATCAGTGTAAAAGGAGTGGGTTTGGAAAACAAATGAGTCCTTGGAGCACTTGCTGGCAGGGAGTGAGGCAGCAATTCCCTCCCTCCCAGTGGGGCAATCTCCTCTCACTGCCAACTCTGCTTTCCGCACGTGGGGATTTGTCCTTGTCCATTATCTTCCACTGCTGGGAGTGTGCTCTCCTCTGGGGTGGGAGGTCTTGCATGGATGGTTGACTTCCTTCTGTGCTCAGAGGTTGAATATTATGGAAATGTACATTATACAATTATGCCTTCTTTGGCAACATATTCCATCCAAAATTTGATAGGTTTTTGACATATTGTTAATATCATGTATAAGAAAACAACAGGCATCTCTCCGATCATTTCTTTACTTAATAGATTGTGAGCTGTCTCAAGCGGACACCCCAAATCACCAACATCACCAAGATCATCTATGTCCTAATCCCTGGAACCTGTCAATGAACAAAGAGTACATCTTACCTTATATGATGAAATACGCGATAGAGAATCTTGAGAAAAGGAACGTATCCAGGATTATACAAATGTGCCATAAATGCTTTCTTATAAAAGAGTGAAGAGATCAGAAGACAAACAGGAGGGGTGACCAGAAATAGACAGGGATTAGGTGACGTGGCAACAATCCAAGGAACACCATGGAGTCTGGGCAATCCTTATAATCCAGAGGAGGCAAGATGTGCTTGTCCGGCAGAACCTCCAAAGGGAAAATTACATCACTGCCAACAAGTCGATTTCGGATGTAAAGCCTCCAGATCTGTGAGGTAGTAAGTTTCTGTGGTTTTAAAGCAGACACCAATCTCAACACCTTCTGTGCCCAATGCATCCTTCTTTCAACCTAATCTTGAGGTGTCGAAAGCAAAGGGCTTAGGTGATAACCTAACAATAGAAATTGTATCTTCTTTGCTGGTTGCCACTTTTTGGCACAGCTCTTGTCCACAGTTTCATCTCTGACCCTGGGTGAAGTTTCAAAGACATCACTTATCATAAATCATAAAGAAATTAAAGATTACAAAGGTGAATATTCCAGTTCCAATTTGTAAGGCTCAAAATGGTCCTTGTGGATTATAGATCATCAGCAAAGCTGAACCCTTTCATTAAAGTTAGAAGATCATGAGCTGGAGCCTGAATTTATCTCTCTGTAAGTTTGTGTCCAGAAATTGACTAGAATTGGCCAAATTAATCAACACTGTAAATTTTCCCTTCATATTTGAATGGTTGTCTTTGTTGCAAAATGTCCTGTTTCAAGGTAATGTGGGCATTAGAGGAACAGTTTGGCCTACAAAGGGCCCAGAAATCTACATGTGATAGAGAGGTTAGCTCTGTCTTTTCTCCAACCACTAAGTCAGTGCCACATTTTTGCTTTGTGTCTTGAGCATCATTTCACATCCAAACTTCAAATTCTTTATTAGTGAAAGTTAGCTTTACTTGCAAATGACATGAAATCCTCAATTTCAGGAGATAGCAGAAGATAGAAGGTTGTGTTTCCGTCTACGTAGACATTCCTGGCCTAAAGTCAGTTTCTACCTCAGGGTCAGAAGCAGCTGCTGTAGTTACAGCTAGTTCTAATCACAGGAGTGCCTACAGAACTATGGAAAGACATACAAAGGGCATTTCTCTCTTTAAAAACACTTTCCAGAAATAATGCACAATCCTTCCCACTCTCAACTATCCATTATAACTTAATTGCCATCCGTATCTATCGGTAAGGGAAGTACAGAAGTAGTGTTTCTTTCATTTGGCTGTGTGCCCAGATGGAAATTTATAATTCCTATTGCTTCGGAGGAAAAAATGAAAAGAATGAGACTCTGGGGTGGCTGGGACTAGTAGCTGGCATTTTGCTACAATAGACAATATTGGGAGCAAAGATAGTTGTATCTGATACTCTTACCCTCTCCTACTGGAAGTCCTTTACTGCTCATGGTATGTGTTTCTGTGTTTATGTGTTATTAACTGAGATTGCAATCTGTTTTTATTTTTATTTTTTTTATTTTTTGAAGTTTTTGGCCAGGGGCCAGGTTTGAACCCATCACCTCTGGCATATGGGGCCGATGCCCTATTCCTTTGAGCCACAGGCACCAGCTGCCATCTGTTTTTAAATATCACCATTTGGGGCAGAGGTCATCAGATATAATGGCCACTATATATTTATGCCTGGCTCTCTCCTCTGGCAGTGGAAGAATGAAGACCTAGAAAGTAATAAATATTCATAAGTTTGTTATTAGGCAAAATACATGGCAAAGGGAAATTGTGTGTCTGTGGTTTGGAAATATATTTATAATAAAGACACTGGAATTACAAATGCCCATAGTAGAGTAAATGTGAAGTGAAAGAAATGAATTTCAGGGAAAATATGAGAGAAAATATGTCTAATATTTGAAGGTCAGAAACATGCTAATAATGGATATTGGACGCAGTGGTGAAATTTTATACTGATGGTGAAAAATACTCTCTTTCATCTTGTAGTCCAGAAGGGAAAGATGGAAGGTCTGATGAAAACTTCCAAGGAAAAGCAACAGTCAGGACTAAAGTGCTTGTAATCTTTGGCTATTTGGAAAGCAACCAACTGAGCTCTTAAACATTGACCTCAAGACTGGGTGGCACCTGTGGCTCAAAGGGTAGGCCACCAGCCCCATATACCAAAGGTGGTGGGTTCAAACCCAGCCCTGGCCAAACTTCAACAAAAAAAAATAGCCGGGCGTTGTGGTGGGCGCCTGTAGTCCCAGCTACTTGGGAGGCTGAGGCAACAGAATCCCCTAAGCCCAGGAGTTGGAGGTTGCTGTGAGCTGTGACGCCACAGCACTCTACATGGGTGATAAAGTGAGACTCTGTCTCTAAAAAAAACAAACCAAAAAAAAAAAAAACCAAAAAAGAAAACATTGACCTCAAGACAAATGTGTTACCCTGAAGCCTGAAGGGGGTCAGGAAATTGAGATTAATCCCAAGAAAGGTCACTATTTCTCACATCAAGGAAACTGCAAGCATGCAGAGACAGTGGATGTAAGAACAATTATGTAGATTCCTTGCCCTTTGAACCAAAATAAGTGTTCCCTTGTTTTTAGATCCCAGGGGTCAAATAAGCAATTGGTATGATTGTCACCTTGTAGGCAATAAAGGAAATTTGAATTCTGTAAGTGTGTTGAAAATCGTAAGTACTGTGATGCAGATTTTTTTGTTTTATTTTTTTTTTTTGAGACAGAGTCTCTCACTCTGTCACCCTGGGTAGCATGCTGTGGCATCATCAGAGCTCATAGCAACCTCAGACTCCTGGGTTTGAGTAATCCCCTGGCCTCAGCCTCCCGAGAAGCTGGGACTACACGCACCAGCACAACACCCAGCTAGTTTTTCTACTTTTCAGAGACTGGGTCTCGCTCTTGCGCAGGGTGACCTCAAATTCCTGAGCTCAAGCAGGCACCCTGCCTCGGCCTCCAAGAGTGCTCGAATCACAGGTGTGCGCCACCACACCTGGCCTGTGATGCGGATGTAATGAAAGGTTTGCATTGTCACTGCCAATTGCTCTGCTAGGTTGCCTACAAAGGGACTGACATACCAACTAAAATAAGGCAACTGACGGAATCCTGGCTCAGAAAAGAATCTATCTGACTTGACCCATCCGTGCCCAGCATGTAAGGAAAATAAGTTGTCGGAATTGATTTTCTAAAAACGAAAATGTTTACAACTGCAATGAGAAGGAATTACCATATATTTGACAAATAGAGATAAACTATGGATACTATCACAGTGGTTAGAAGTGCTGACTTAGTGAGTACATTGCTATATGGCATAAATCCTAGTGTTACCACTTTTCTAGTTTTGTGATCTTGGGCGAGAAACTGCCAGTTTAAACCTTGGTTTCCCCACAAGGAAAATGACAAGTTTTCGTAACTCCATTTACTTGATAGAATTGCGTGAAGAGAAAGTGAGTTAATGCAAGTACAGCAATCCATACAATGCTTGGCACTTAGTATTCAATAAAAGTTCATATAATCGTTGTTTTTTTTTTTTTTTTTTTTTTGCAATTAAAAGAATTAGGGGTGGGCGGCGCCTATGGCTCAGTGAGTAGGGCACCGGCCCCATATACAGAGGATGGCAGGTTCGTACCTGGCCCCAGCCAAACTGCAACAACAACAACTAAAAATAGCTGGGCGTTGTGGCAGATGCCTGTAGTCCCAGCTACTCAGGAGACCGAGGCCAGAGAATCTCCTAAGCCCAAGAGCTGGAGGTTGCTGTGAGCTGTGACACCACGGTACTCCACTGAGGGTGACAAAGTGAGACTATGTCTCTAAAAAAAATAATAATAATTACTTTTCTAATCCATGAACATGTATACCTTTTCATTTATTTGTGTCTCCTTCAACTTCTGTCATTACCATTTTATGGTTTTCAGTGTTTTACCCCCTGGCAGAAGTTATTCCTTAGAAAAAAGTTTTTTTTCAGATATCGTAAGTGGTATTATTCCCTTGATTTGTTTTTTGAATAGTTTGTCATTAGAGTATAAAAACACTACTGATTTTTGTATATTGATTTTTTATTCTGCAACTTTACTTTTTTATTAATTCTATCAGTTTCTTGGTGGAATTTTTAAAGGATTTTCTATATTCATGAGCATATTGTCAGGAAACAGCAACAATTTTACTTCTTTCTTCCATATTAGGATGACTTTCATTTCTTTCCCGTGTTTAACTGCTCAAGCAAGAGCTTCCGATGCTATCCTTAATATAAGTGGTGAGAGTGGAAATACTTTTCTTTTGAGGGGTCTTATAGGAAAGGCTTTCAATTTTTTGCCAGTGAGTATAATAATGTGAGCTGTGAGCTTGTTATATTATGGCTTTTATTGTGGTTGTGGTACATTTTTCTATACCTAATTTATTGAGAGTTTTATCATGAAATGATGTTGAAGCTCATCAAATGAAGTTCTATACCAAATGAAATGATGATATGGTTTTTGTCCTTCATTCTGTTAATGTGATGTGTCACATTTATTGATTTGCATATGTCAACCCATCCTTGCAAGCCAGGGACAAGTCTCACTTGATTATGATGAATGATCCCTTTGATGTATTATTGAATTCAGTTTGATAGTGTTTTGTTGAGGATATTTGCAACTATATATATTTTTTTTTTTTTGAGACAGAGCCTCAAGCTGTCACCCTGGATAGAGTGCTGTGGCATCACAGCTTACAGCAACCTCCAATTCCTGGGCTCAAGCGAGTCTCTTGCCTCTGCCTCCCAAGTAGCTGGGACTACAGGCGCCCGCC
>CAUYRH010050984.1:0-10923 GCA_963574655.1 Perodicticus potto | reverse complement strand
CTACAGGTGCCCGCCACAACACCTGGCTATTTTTTGGTTGCAGCCGTCATTGTTGTTTGGCGGGCCCGGGCTGGATTCGAACCCGCCAGCTCAGGTGTACGTGGCTGGCGCCTTAGCCCGTTGAGCCACAGGCGCTGAGCCCCAGGCTACTTTTTCATGGCCTCAGCCTAGATCATAGCAAGCTCAAACTCCAGGATTCAGCCAATCTTCCTGCCTAAAACTCCCATGTTGCTAGGACTACAGGTGACTATTGCAATGCCTAGATTATTTTTTTCAAGTTTTAGTAGAGACAGGGTCTCACATTTGCTCAGTCTGTTCCCAGCACTGCCTTGTTTACAAACTTTATTAATGTCAGCAAGCCAGAGGGCTGGGATTATAGGTGTGAGGGAGCAAATTTGGTCATTTTATCTTTCTTTGTTTCCCTTCTTACCTCCTTCCCTTTGCCCCTCCCTCACTTTATCTTTCCTTCTTCCAATTTTCCTTCTCTCATTTGCTTGCTCTCTCCATTCCTTTCTTTCCTTCATTTACTTTCTTTCCCACATCTCTCCTCTACATCTTAAGGGAAACTTCTCTAGTAACAAACAAACTATACAAGTGATCCCTGAATGTATAGTCTTGAACACTATACTTAAAATGGGGGAATTATGGAGTGTGTAAATTACATCTGAATAGAGTTCTTATTTTGTAATGTAAGGGCTGTTATTTATGAGGATAATCGAGAAAAGCCTTCACCACAACATATGCATGGATCAGCACTATAGCTCACACCGATAATCCCAGCAATTTCAGAGATGGAGGAAGAAAGGTCACTGGAAGCTGAGACATTTCAGACCAGACAGAGCAACATAGTAGGAACCCGCTTGTCCGAGAAATAAGTGCATAAATTCCCCAGCAGTGGTGACATGGGCTCTGCTCTCAGCTGATGGTAAGCATAAACTCTGGAGGATCACTTGAGCTTATCAGTTTGCATTTCCTTTAGCTATGATGGTATCAATATATTTTTCTGAGACAAAGGGGGAAACGAAGTATTCAATCTATAAGAGAGATACTGTGTAGGTGCAGGAAAAGTCTGGTAGCATACGAAATATTTTATACGTGTATCGGAAAAGGGATTTATTACCAGGATTGCCAGTCCAGGGCAATAAATGAAAATTAACTAATAAAACACACTACATTGATAGAATCAATAAGGAAACCTAAGCGTTCTCCTCAACAGACACAGAAAAGGCTTTTAAAAAAAGGCAACATATTTTGTTGATAAAATCACTTAAAAATATTAGATGAGATGAGGAACATGTTGTTCAGTGAGTAGAATGCTGGCCCCATATACCTAAGGTGACAGGTTCAAACCCAACCCCAGTCAAATGGCAACAAAAACAACAAAAATCTTAGACGAGAAGGGACCATCTTCAGGACTACTAATGGGATTCACAGATGAGTGGATACATACAACATGGTATATTCACATGATGGAAAATTTTTCAACAATAAAAAGGAATGAAGTGCACATTTATGTTACAAAAGGAATGAATCTTAAAATCATTCTGATAAGGGGAAAAGGCCATTTACAAAAGACCACATAGAGCATTAATGAATTCAGAAGAAAACATCAAGACAAGGCCAATTGTCTACTAGGAGTAGGGAGCAGGCAGGGGAGGGTGGTAGGGAAGTGAAAGTGAGTGCAAGTAGGTATTGGCATTCTTTTTGTGGAGGGAGAAGGAAAATTTCTAAAATTAGATTGTGGTGATAGCTGTACAATTGTGTGACTATACTAAGAAACACAGAAATGTGTACTATCAAAGGGTGAACTATTTATTTCAATGAAGCTACATGAAGATGTTTTCCAAAACTTGACATGCTCAAAAGGCTCCCGGACAACATAAGAAATACCCAGGTCAAGAGAGTACTTGAGAGTCAGTCAAGCCTATCTCCCTGCTTAGACACAATTTACCATGAATAGACATGGAAGGCACTTTGTTACATCCTATGGAAGTGGTCATTTTTTTTTTTCTTAAATCAGAGTCTTCCACCTGGGTAGGGTGCCCTGACATCATCATAGCTAACCACAATCTCAAACTTCTGGGTCAATAGATCCTATTGCCTCAGCCTCCTGAGCATCTGGGAGTCCAGGTGCTTCCCCACAGTGCCTAGTTCCTTTGAACCACCCAATTCTGCATCCCAGAGTGTTACCATTACAGGTGTGATCCACCAATCCAGACCTTGAATTTGGGATATTTTTCTAACTATTTTTGGTGGCCAGTGGTGGTGCTTCATGCTAGCCATCTTGGCACTTTGGGTGGCACCATCATTTGGATTGTCTGTGTTTCTGAAATGGAGACCAGCCAGGGCACCAGTGAGATCTCCATCTCTGAAGAATTAAAAAAGGCCAGGTGTTATGCAGGTGCCTAGTTTTCCAGCTGAGGCAATAGGTTCGCTTGATGACAATACTTGAAATTTTCTGTGAGATATGATACCAGGGCACTCTACCGAGGACAACAAAATGAGACTTGGTCTCAATACATAAATTAATAAATGCTTGGTAAGGAATTTACCCCTTATTTTTACTTTTGACCACAGATCTAGAGTTGAAATTGTTTCCCTATATTGAATGTCAACTATGGAAATTATTCTGTCAGAAGGAAATTGTTTTCCATCAACCTGTATTAGTCAACTCTTTGGATTTTATGTAACTCTGACCTTTTGATTTCCTAGACACTTGTAGTCACTGGAAACTGAACACACAATGAATTCTTGATTAAAATGAGGCTTTTCCTATGCACACTACAAAATCCAGAGGACACTCTCCATCTCTTTGGTTGAACTCCTTCAATCTGGGCTAATATTTTCTTGCAGCAATCATTCAGAACCCAGGAACCAGACAACTCTGGAGAACACCTACCCATCAGATCAACTGCAAATTTCCTAATGAACCAATCTCAACCCTGTTTGTCCTGACTCATTTTTATCCCCTCTGGGGCCACAATAAATCTCCTCCTTTATGTACTTCCATATTCCATCTACCTATTGACCTCTCCTCATTCCTTGGCTCTTGGAAACTGTGCCTATCAAATTTTCTTTCTTTCTTTCTTTCTTTCTTTCTTTCTTTCTTTCTTTCTTTCTTTCTTTCTTTCTTTCTTTCTTTCTTTCTTTCTTTCTTTCTTTCTTTTTCTCTCTCTCTTTCTTTCTGTTTTCCTTCCTTCCTTCTTTTTCTTCTTCTTCTTCTTCTTCTTCTTCTTCTTCTTCTTCTTCTTCTTCTTCTTCTTCTTCTTCTTCTTCTTCTTCTTTTCTCTCTCTCTCTCTCTCTCTCTCTCTCTCTCTCTCATTATTTTTTATGATAGAGCCTCTCACTATGTTGCCCAGGCAATAGTGTCATACCATCAGCCTAGCACACAATAACATCCAACTCTTGGGATGAGGGGATCTTCCTGCCTCAGCCTCTGAAGTAGCTGGAACTAAAGGCAAGGGAAACAATCCTTGACAACCTTTTCCATATTAGTACAAAACAGGTGTGTGATCAGGGCTGAGGGTGTCTTGTTGATGCTCACCCTTATTCCAGCCACTGGGCTCAGGGGATCAGCCCATCTTGGCCTCCTGGTGCACTTAAATGTTATAGTCATGTGTAACAAAAATCATTGAATTCTGCCTAAGTGGCTTTGAGGGGCTTTGAGGAGTGTCTAATCCTCAGGCCCTGGTGACACATAGGGAATATATCAGGACAGTTTTGCATATCCTTGGTGGCAGATATCACAATTATGCCCAAATCTCTTTTTTGCTTATCATGTTTCATTAGTGATTGTGAATTGAACAAACAGCCCAAAATCACTCTTCTACTTCCTATGTGGGCAAGAAGCCAAAGTTTGGACACACCTGGCCCGGATATCAGAAATGTTGGAACTATCCCGATGGGGTGATGTTTCCCAGGATAAGAAGAAATAACTGCAGGTACAGAGTAAACTACTGTAGACATTGCTTAACCAGGTTTCAAGAAAGGAACTTCAGTAGAACACCTACTGTCCAAAACAAGCTTATCCTAGAGAAATAAAATCTCAGGAAAAGTAGAGGGGAGAATTGTGTGATGTACCCATCTGGTCTGTGAAGTCACAGTCTGATATCATGGCTTGGGTTCTTGGTGTGTAACATCCCAGGGAAGCATGAGGTATAAACCATACTCTTCCACTTGCTTACAAATCAATCAAGGATGTGAAAAGGAAATCAAGGGTTGTTGAATCCCTTGGCTGCATATACAAACATTCAGAAGCAGGAATTGAACATGGAGAACAGAACTCCACTCCTTTGTTAACAGTTTGAACCCAGTGACAAACCCTGATAACTACTACACATGCTTAGCAGGAATAATGTTAAGTATAAATATCATAACCCAGGGCAATACACATTGTGATGTCATCCCCTGTGACCACGTAGGGAATTCATCCTGCAATGTCCTGGGATCCAGTCTTCTGGTCAAAATACTAAGTGGCCTTTTCTGGTCACTTCAGCTGGTATCCTTCAAGGGTTTGAACCAGACCACTTCTTAGCCCTCAATCCACAGACAGAAAAGTTATTTCCCATTTGTGCCTTATTGATTGTATAGGCATTTGAGATTTCTAGCACTAGTCTGACACAACAGTTGAGATTTTGTACAGCAGTGTGACGCAGTCTGCATCACAGCTGACATAACTTCATGAATTCACTTAAGTAGTCTGCTATTTGATTTTTGCTTTTTTGTCTTATTTGGAGATGGAGTTTTGTTTTGTCACTCTCCATAGTGTGCTGTTGCATCACAGCTCACAGCAAGCTCCTACTCCTTAGCTTAGGTAATTCATTTGCCTCAGTCTCCTGAGTAACTGGGACTACAGGAGCCCACCACAACACCCGGCTATTTTTGTTTGCTTGTTTGCAGTTTGGCTGGGACCGTGTTCTCACTCACCACCATCATTATATGGGGCCAGCGCCCTACCCACTTTGCCACAGGCAATGCCCCTGGAATGTTATTTCAAGGACATGATTGACACTTACACCCAATATCCATTTGGGAGAAGCTTACAGATTTACTATGCCTGGCCACAGCCTGAATTTGGTCATAGTTTCACAGGTCTTAAGCATATCTACTTTGCTTGAACCATCAAGGTAATTCTGGTGTTTTAGATGATGAAAATCTTTGTTGTTTGGTTTATTGGTTTGTCTGTGCATGTGTGTGTGTATGAGTATTTTTGAGATATGGTTTCCATGTGTGGCCCAGGCTAGATTTTCATGGCCACAACCTATATCATAGCAAGTTCAAACTCCAGGATTCAGGCAATCCTCCTCCCTGAGATTTCCATGTGGCTACGACTACAGGCACCTGTTGCAATGCCTAGATGATTTTTCACTTTTTAATAGAGACAGGGTCTGACTATTGCTCAGTCCATTTTTAGGACCCCCTCATAAAATGACTCCATTCATCTAAGCCTGACAGAGGGTTAGGATTATAGGTGTGAGCCACCAAGTTTGGTAATTTTCTCTTTCTTTGTTTCCCTCTGTCTCTCCTTCCCTTCTTCCCCCCTCACATTATCTGTCCTTCCTTCAATTGCCACTCCCTAATTTGCTTTCTCTCTCCAATCCTTTCATTATTTCATTCCTTTCTTTCCTCTATCTGTCTCCTCTACAACTTAAGGGATACTTCTCTAGGAACAAACAGACTATACAAGTGATCCTTAAATGTGCAGTCTTGAACTCTATGCTGGAAGTGGCTGAATTGTGGAGCGAGTAAATTATATCTGAATATAGTTGTTATTTTGTAACAATGGGCTGTTTTATATGGGCTGTTATCTATGAGAATTATCAAGAAAACCTTCACCAAAACATACCTTGGATGAGCACCATAGCTCACACCTATAATCCCAGCAATTTCAGAGGCCGAAGCAGAAATATCACTGGAAGCTAAAGGGTTCAGAGCAGACTGAGTAACATAATAAGATCCCACTTGTCCAAGAAATAAGTGCAAAACTTCCATGGCAGTGCTGTCATGGGCCTGTACTCTCAGCTGCGCAGAAGCATAAACTCAGGAAGATCACTTGACCTTAGCAGCTTGCATTTCCTTAAGCTATGATTCTACCAATGTAGTTTTCTGTGGCAAAGGGGGAAACACTGTATCAAATATGTAAGAATGATAGTGGAGGATCGGGAGAATATGGCCGACTGTAGGCAGCCTTCTAAAGAAGTGCCCATCCAGAGGGAAGTGTAATGTCCAGAAAGTATGCAATTAAGCTGAAGACAAGGAACCACACTGACAGAATAGTGTGAACAGTAGGTCACTTGTGCTGAGGCAACCTGCAAATACAAGAAAGCAAACTCCAGGTACAAAATTCATCCCAAAGGATAATTGTCTGACCCCTTCCCCAAGAAAGTTATTTTTTTCTCTCTTTTTTCTCCTGTAGATTTTCTATAGGTGCACAATGAACTGAGGACCTCTTGTCTCACCCCACAGGTGAGAGCTGTAGGAATTGGGGACTACTTCCCCTGAGGGACCCTGGTGAAACCCTGAGCACTCTCTTGCAAGGGAGGAAAATTGAACTAATATTTTCCCTGTCATTCTTAACTCCCAGTCCACCCTTTCCCCCTTGCTTGTTGGAGGTGGCTCATGAGCAGTGCCCTCTGCCGTGCCCAACAATGTATCCTGTGGCCTACTGGCCAGATCTGCATGCTCCACCCTGCCTGAGCTTCATGCCTTGCACTGCTAGATTCATGAGATGGACACTACTAGAAATGTGCACTCCATGCTTTGCCCTGCTAGAAACATGCACCCCATGCTCCACCTTGCTGGAGCCTCAGCGCTCCGCTCCACCCCAAAAGATTCATGGGTTGAGCACTCTCATTGCCTAAGTCACCGGGCATCCTCCACTGCTACAATCATGTGAACCATGCCCTGTCCTGCTGCTGGATGCGTGTTCCCTGCACTCCCAGAGCTTCTCCTACAGCCACTTTGTGCCTGAGGCAGTTTCCTGGGAGCTACACAGGGTCACTTACCACAAAAATTCAGCAAAAATAGAGCGACCCCACCTGGGTCTAATCTTGGAGAGACACCTCCCCAACTCTGAGGACTACTAGAGGAAAACAGATCTCACTCTAAAGGGATACTGGTGCTGCAGGGCAGCTGAAGCTGAGGTGCAGTGGCTGGGGAAGAAAAGCATTTTCTGACTTTTTATTCTTGGGAGTAGACTGAGTTGAGGTAGAACACTCCCCAGTGTCTATTGAATACCCAAAGGAGGCAGGCCTCAGCTCCCCTGGCTGGCTGGTGGCAGAGGGTAGTGACTGGCTGAGAGGGCATTGACCTTCCTTTGACTATCACAGGCACAAAGCCTTGGCACATCTGCTGATTGGGGGAGAAGGAACTCAGCCCTGTGGGGTCACCAGTGACTAGATGTGAAAAAGGAGCAAAGTGGAGAAAGAGACACAGTCCTCTGGTCCAATTATGCTACTGGGTGGGCCTTTATGACTCTGAAGAGCACCATAATGAGCCAAATTTGAGGAGCCAGTAGACATCCGCCATCTATTTGCTGGAGACCTTTTGAACTCTCCCACTTGAAATTTTGTACTGACTGAGTCAATTGGTTTGGAACACCTAACCTGGGCCAATCACCCAAGGACCCTCTCCAGTGGTAACCTAGTTCTGTGGTAATGGGAAGGGTTGATTTTCCTCTTCCAGTTGTTGTCCATGCGGGGGGGGGGGTGTCTCATTTGCTTATATTTCTCCACAGCTAAGCCTTCAAATCAGAGTCACTGATCCACTAAGATCGGATAAGAACCTGCTGTATACAAGACAGAGACACCCAAACCCATGACACCAATCAGGTTTCCTCAGTTCCCAACTGTAATACTATACAGGTCATGTGCAAAGCCTTAGGGGAATAAGCTGAAGTCACCTGTCCCAGATCCTTGACAAAGGGCTCATTAACCACAATTCTAGGAGTTTCCAATCCAATTTCACCTTCTTTGCCCATATAACCTACCAGTAAAAAAAAATCATGAGGCAGAATCAGTGGAAAAACTCTGGCAATAAGAATAACCAGAGGAGATAAATTCTCCCAAGGAACAATATGGTGGACACAGCACAAGATCCTATTCATAAACAAATGGCTGAGATGTCAGAAATCGAGTTCAGTATTTGGATAGCACATAAGATCAACAGAATGGAGGAAAAGATGGAATTAGAATTTTAAGCAGTAATTCAAAAGATGTCTCAAAAATTCAAATTTAAAGACAAAATGACCAAAGATTTTGACACATTGAGGCAAGAATTTGCAGCCCTCAAAGACATGAAAAATACAGTAGAATCCCTCAGTTACAGAATGGAGAAGCCAGAAAGGATCTCTGATATTGAAGACAAATCTTTTGAATTCTCCCAAATGCTCAAAGAGGAAAAAATGTAGAGAACAACAACAGATCATTCTCTCAGAAAGCTCTGGGTTAATTCAAAGAGATCTAATATTCATCTTATAGGAATAGCTGAAGGAAATGAGGTTGCTGCGAAGGATACAGATGCTCTTCTACATGAAGTAATCAAAGAGAATTTCCCAAACATGCCAAGAGATTCCAAAATTCATATTGCAGACAGTTTCAGAACACCAGAACAACTGAATCCAAATAAGAAATCTCATAGACAAATTATAATTAGCTTCACAAAAGTTAATATGAAGGAGAAAATTCTGCAAGCAGGCAGATGTAAGAAAACCATAACCTACAAGGGGAAGAATTTTAGAATGACTGCAGATGTATCTGCTTCAAGCTAGAAGAGGGTAGTCATCTAACTTTAATCTCCTTAAACAAAATAACTTTCAAGCCAGGATCCTGTATCCAGCTAAACTGACTTTCATATATGATGGAGAAATTAAATAATTTAATGACATTCACATGTTGAAGAAATTTTCCATAACTAAACCATCTCTCCAGGATATTTTTAGATCTTTCCTCCATATTGAACAGCACAATCCTCCACAACCACGGTAAACTCACTCAGAAACTTTTGATCAAATTCCAACTTCCATAGTCGCTAAAGGATTAAAAATGTCCCCTGGACTTTCAAAAAACTCAATACCCAAAATACTACCAGCCTTATCAATACTGTCAATTAATGTGAATGGACTAAATTTGTCTCAAAAGAGACACAGGTTGGCTGACTGGATACAAAAACTCAGGCCAGACATCTGCTGCATTCAAGAATCTCACCTTACCTTAAAAGATAAACATAGACTTAGGGTGAAGGGATGGTCATCTATAATTCAAGCAAATGGAAATCAGAAAAAAAGCAGGTGTTGTTATTTTATTTGTAAACACAATAGGCTTTACACTAGAAAAAGTAAAGAAAGATAAGGATGGTCACTTCATATTTGTTAAGGGCAACACTCAACATGATGAGATTTCAATTATTAACATTTATGCACCCAACCCGAATGCACCTGAATTTATAAGAGAAACTAACTGACATGAGCAACTTGATTTCCTCCAGCACTATAATTGTCAGGGAATTTAACACTCCTTTGCAGTGTTGGATAGATCCTCCAATAAGAAGCTCAGAAGAGGAATTTTAGACTTAAACTTAGCCATTCAACAATTTCACTTAACAAACATCTACAGAAAATTTCATCCTAACAAAATTGAATAAACATTATTCTCATTAGCCCATGGATCATTCTTCAAAATAGATCACATTTTAAGTCACAAGTCTAACCTCAGTGAATTGAAAAGAATAGAAATCATTCCTTGTATTTTCTTGGATGATCATGGGATAAAAGTTGATCTTAGTAACAACAGAAATCTGCATGTTCATACAAAAACATGGAAACTAAATAACCACACTGAATGATAGCTGGGTCATAGATTAGATTCAGAAGGAAATTCCAAATTTTTGAAAAAAATGACAATGAAGACATGAATTACCAGAATCATGGGGATAACACCAAGGCAGTCCTAACAGATAATTTTTTGAGGGTTTTCCTTCTTTCTTTCTTTTTTTTAAATTAAATCATAGCTGTGTACATAAGTGCAATCAAGGGGTATAATATGCTGGTTTCATATGCAATCTGAAATGTTTTCATCAAACTGCCTTTATGGCATTTTCTTAGTTATTGTATGAAGACGTTTGTATTCTGCATTTAGTAAATTTCGCCTTTACCCTTCTGAGATGCACCATAGGTGTGGCCCCACCAATTACCCTCCTTCTACCCCAATGTCCCCACTCCCCTCCCTTCCCAAAGGCTATAACCTAACAGATAATTTTATAGCGTCACAAGCCTTCCTCAAAAGAATGGAAAGAGATAAAGTCAACAACTTAATGGGATATCTCAAGTAACTGGAAAAGAAAGAACTATCAAACCCTAGACAAAGCATAACAAAAGAAATAACTAAAATTAGTGCAGAACTAAATGAAAATGAAAATAAAACAATCATACAATTGATCAATCAATCAAAAAGTTGTTTTTTTGAAAAAATCAATAAAATTGATAAACCTTTGGCTAACCTAACCAGAAGCAGAAGAGTAAAAGAACTATTTCATCAATCATAAATGATAAAGACCAAATAACAACAGACTCCTCATAAATTCAACACATCCTTAATGAATATTACATAAAACTTTATTCTCAGAAGTATGAAATTCTGAAGGAAACACATCAATACTTGGAAACACATCACCCTGATAGAATTAGCCAGAAAGAATTGGAAATGTTGAATAAACCTGTTAGAAGTTCTAAAATAGCATCAACTAGAAGAAATTCCCTCAAAAAGAAAAGCCCGGGACCAAATGACTTCACATCAGAATTCTATCAAACCTTTAAAGAGGAACTAATATCTATATTACTTAACCTTTTCCAAAACATTAAAAAAGAAGGAATACCTCCCAGCACATTCTATGAAGCAAATGTCACCCTGATTCTCAAACCAGGAAAA